>CM047522.1:25175871-25180871 GCA_026122265.1 Ammodytes dubius | reverse complement strand
CTCTGATTCTGTTCAAACTGTGTGTATGTCTGCCCTTAGATATATTGTTTGTAGCATGGGTTGAAGGCATTTTTGGGCTGTTTGTAGACCTCTTTTATTGATGTTCTAGAACACATTGTTGACTACATTGAGATGCAGTAAAGCGCTTGGGTTGTAGTCAAACCTGTGTCCGCTGTGATAAGGACTTAGCCTTAATATACACACTTATCTATCGGTAACAGATTTCAAATTATTTAAAAAAAAAGAAATTGTATTCTTGAACCTGGCCTTGTGTGGGAAGGCATTGTCTTATTTATAAAACAGGTGATACCTTTCCCCTTAGTCAGTTGGCACAATTTTGGAAGCGTACTATTTATCCTTAAATATCATTGTGTGCTTTAGTATTGGGATTTACTTTAAAAAAAACCCTAACAAAAGCTTCAAGAACAGGCCCCAGATTTGAGCGTCCACATACATTTGTCCACATTTCGAGGATTTTTCACCCAAGCAGCCAATGAAGTAGCACACAGAGGCTGCAGTCTGCGTATAATGAAGACATGGAAAGCACATGACAGCGGACATAAAGAGGATTTCATGCCTCTATAACAGCATTATTTTCTTATCTTGAATCTGTTGCCGCTTAGAAATTTCAGCGAGTAAGGGAATGTAGAGTGTAAAAGGGGGGGGGGGGGAGTGATAGAAAGAGAAGGAGGGAGAGAGAGGGAGAAAGAGAGAGGGAGAGAGAGAGAGAGAGATGACTACCGGGATGAAAAAAACAAGGAAAAAAAATTGGCAGTGAGCTATAAACAGACAGACACTCTTTCTTAGATTAATATATTTTCCAAGTTAAGCATGTGTTAGATAGAGTGAGGTGATGTAGCTCATTCGTTATGTTAAAACTGCCTAGTGGTTTCTATGGCAACAGAGAGAGAAAGAGAGAAAGAGAGAGAGAGAGAGAGAGAGAGAGAGAGAGAGAGAGAGAGAGAGAGGGAGAGACAACTACTGTTTAGGGGCAGCGTCACATGTCCTCCATCACAGAAGTGAGTTTGTTTAATGAACCATTCATTAGTGAGGAACCACATAGCGGAACCTCTGTTACTAAGATGAACACACACACACACACACACACACACACACACACACACACACACACACACACACACACACACACACACACACACACAAGTTCCTCTCAGACCTAAACATTTAGCTTCTAGACGTGTTGTTTATCATTAGAGTTGTGTGTGTGTGTGTGTGTGTGTGTGTGTGTGTGTGTGTGTGTGTGTGTTTATAGCTTCTCACAGTATAATTCATCAGTTTCTTAGCATTGAAATGAAGCAACAGGAGTCTTACTCTTCTAGTCTGCGTTCTGCTCTAACCTGGACTGGACACACACACACACAAACACACACACACACACACACACACACACACACACACACACACACACACACACACACACACACACCCTATTGGCACACACTGATATACAGTATGTGTATTTGGTCTGGGGTTCATTAGTGTTGAAAGCCCTTTTTAAATATTTAATGAAAACACAGCAGTGCTGGAGCATCCAGGCTGGAAAGGCTCCATGCACCGAACAGAGCAGATGGTTGGCTACCGGTCAGAGATACTGTCCAGATCCGTGTTGTGTGTGTGTGTTGTGTTGTGTGTGTGTGTGTGTGTGTGTGTGTGTGTGTGTGTGAGTGTGTTGTGGTGTGTGTGTGTGTGTGTGTGTGTGGTTGCACAGATTGCTACAGTTGGATCCATGTCAGTGTTGAACTCTGTGAATGTTTGTGGTCCACAGCATATGAGAGAGATGGCTATATATAGGCTTAATTTAGATTCAGTTAAGTTTAGTGTCCTCACAAGTATAGCCGTATAAACGTGTGTGTGTGTGTGTGTGTGTGTGTGTGTGTGTGTGTGTGTGTGTGTGTGTGTCGGATTTTAAGGCATTATTGAGTGGAAAAGGAAGCATGAAAAGGAGGAGTTGCTCAAACACAAACACTGGCAGTCACACGGCCTCTGTTTACCCCGTGGTATTTTCATAGTTCTGCCCTTTAGAGACTCACACTGAATCTCATTTCACACTGACTCTAGTAGCTATGAATAAACCAAGCAAATACACTATCGTAAATGTTGTTTCTTGTTGCATGTGTGTTGTCAGGTGTTCAGCTCAGGGCTCTAGACTTATAGGCAAGGCAAGGCAAGTTTATTTATATAGCACAATTCAGACACAAGGCCACTCAAAGTGCTTTACAGGGGCAAGATTAGAATACATAAAACACATTATAAAACATTTAAAAGCGAATAAAAGAAGCAAATAAAATAAAAATTGCAGGTTAAAATGGAAACAAAAAAGTCTTCAGACTCGATTTAAAAGAACTGAGGGTTGCAGCAGACCTATAGTGTGGTGCCTGCACACTCAGTCATTTCAAGTAGATGCCAAAGTGTAGTTGTCACTTCTAAATTGAAAGTAAGGGTCTGTAGAACAATTTTGGTTTAAATGTCAAGAAACTAGACCACTTTTTTTTATTTAACCTTTATTTATACAGGTAAATCCCATTGAGACCAAAGACTCTTTTGGAAGGGAGACCTGTTTTCCTTTCCCACATTACCATTCACACACACATTCATACACCGATAGCAGGCTAACTATCAACATTCACACAAGGCAAGGTGGGTTAAGTGTCTTTAATTTAGAAGTGAAAACTAAACTTTCACATCAACTTGAAATGACTTGAGTGTCCAGGCAAAATTAAATAACTGACCCAACATGTAATAAGTTGTAACAATTTGGGCAAAAAGTTGTTATGTTTTTACGTTATACTACATATTTTTTTTTAATAACTTTTCAGGCCGTTGTTACATTATGGACCAAGGTTCAAGGTTAAAGGTTGCCTCATTCAGACCCGTGGGTAAATTTGGTTTGCAAGTCAAGAAAAAGGCATTCACTTAGCATTCACAGTACAAAAACACACAACAGAAGACAGAAGACAGAAATCACAAATGTGCTCAGGGCTCTTACAAGGCAGTTGAGCATTACCTCCCAGAACCTTACAAGGCAGCACTACCATTCCAGAACCCATTCCAGAACCTTCCTTAACTCCATTGTTTTAACCAGTTATCTGACCAATGGCCTGACGTCTCTGGAGCGGTTCCCTATCAGCTTTAAGACCCAGTTTTCGGGTCACTGTTTCCACCACGTTGTTCTGGGCGTCTACTGCAACGGGCGCTACGGCTCTCTGGGTATGAGCCGGCGGCCCGACCTCATGGACAAAGGCCTCACGCACCGAACACTGGGGGAACTGGTGGCAGAGTTCGAGAGCTCCTACAAGAGATACCAGCACACGCTCAAGAAGGTACCAATAGAAAAAAGTGTTTTTTTTTTTTTTTTTTTTTTTAACCTTTATTTATACAGGTAAATCCCATTGAGTCCGAAGACTCTTTTGCAAGGGAGACCTGTTCCCATTTACACGTTACCATTCACACACACATTCATACACCGATAGCAGGCTAACTATCGACATTCACACGATTTGGTTTGGTTTGGTTCATTGAATTATTCAGCGGGCTACACTGTGTCCCTCTGCTATGATGTCACCATATTTATGTAGCTGCCTGTGCCCATAGTCTGTATTTACAGTATGTATTGTATATATATATATATATATCAATATTTACATACACTTTGACCGCTGCGGGCATATACCCAGCCTACCAAGGAAGGGTGCTGTCTGCAGTGGAAACACAAGCCAGACTCTAGTGTTACTGTTTCATACCGTATCTAACCGAACCAAACCGAACTGTGCTTCTTAGTTTAAACGAGGCCTAACTAGTGTTGCGTTTCAAGACTCAAGATTAATTTTATTGTCATTTAAAGCAAAACACAGAGACATATTAAGCCAAACGAAATTATGAGCATGACTCCTCTTCTTTTTTTTCCGTCTTTTTTTTAACCTTTATTTAAGTAAATCCCATTGAGACCGAAGACTCTTTTGCAAAGGAGACCTGTTCCCATTCCCACGTTACCATTCACACACAAATTCATACACCGATACCAGGCTAACTATCAACATTCACACGAGGCAAGGTGGGTGAAATGTTTTGCCCAAGGAGACAATAACCATGACAGAAGTGGCAGGGCGGGGATCGAACCGCCAACCCTTTGATCATACCACCTGAGCCACTGTTGCCCTCTAAAAACACAGATACAAAACGGTTATAAGAGTTTGGTTCTAACCCCCTGCCCCCCTCTCCAGGTAAAGATCGGCCTGTATGTGCCTCACGACCCTCACGTCTTCCAGCCGATCGAGTGGAAGCATCTGGTGCTCAACGCCTCGCGCCTCGGACCGCAGGAGATGAGGAAAGAGCTGGAGAAACACGGACGAGACATGAGGATGAAGGTACTTAACGCTTATACACACACATCTAGGGTTTTATACCGATATTTATTCATTCCAAAATCTATCAATCTATCTATCTATCTATCTATCTATCTATCTATCTATCTATCTATCTATCTATCTATCTATCTATCTATCTATCTATCTATCTATCTATCTATCTATCTATCTATCTATCTATCTATCTATCTATCTATCTATCTATCTATCTTATCTATCTATCTATCTATCATCTATCTATCTATCTATCTATCTATCTATCTATCTATCTATCTATCATATCTATCTATCTATCTATCTATACCTATCTATCTATCTATCTATCTACCTATCAATCTATCTATCTTTTTTTCGTACAAAAGAAATCTAACTATTTAAAGTTGCTACGAGGAAAACATTTCTGAATTTTTCTAATTTTTCCTCTGATGATCATAAATTACATGTAACAGCAAACCAGACCATCAGTGCAAAGAATGCTATTTTTATATTGTTTTTCTTAAAGCCTTTGTCATGGGTACGCTCACCCAGGAACAACAGCTGGCGTGGTAAAAACACTACCGCTTTTGTCCAAAGGGGGCACTAGAATTAAGTTAACACACACTGAAAGTTCCTTGT
>CM047522.1:25168371-25170871 GCA_026122265.1 Ammodytes dubius | reverse complement strand
GTCGCCAATCAAAGAGCGTAGCCGGGGGAAGTCCTTATCACCACGACGACGCCAGAGCCAGGGCAGTCCCCAGAGACGGCTCCGCAGAGACAAGTCGTGAGTCTTCAGCACTTGTCTTATTCGTGCCTCTTTTTTTTTTATTTTTTTTTTTTCAAGCTTTATTAGACAGTACAGAGTTGAAATGGGGAGACAGAGAGAGAGAGAGAGAGAGGGGGGGGGGGGGGGGATGACCTGCAGTAAAGGTCCACGGGTCGGATTTGAACCCACGACCACTGCAACGAAGGCCGGAAATGGTACACGCTCTATCCACTACACCACCGGAGCGCCCCATTCGTGTCTTTTAAATAGCTTACAATATCTCTTCTTTTTTTTCTATTATAAAGTTTTTATCAATTCTACAGGTAAAGTTACATCAAACATAAAGGGCTTCTGCGCCCATAATACAATCAAATGGATAAACATTATATGAAACATGTAACCATAAATCTTTATTAGATACAAATACAAAAGACAAGCAAAGAAAATACCTACAATAATAGTAGTAGTAGTAATGTTGATTTTTACTAATAGCATTTAACACTTTTTAATTGAGAAAGAAAGCAGGGAGTTCACCAGTGGATGCTGGCATTTATCCGCCCTTGTGTGTTCCTTCCTTCTTCCTCTTCTCTCTCTCTCCCTCTCCTCTCTCTCTCTCTCACACGCACTCTCTCTCACACACACACTATCTCTCTCTCTCTCTCTCTCTCTCTCTCTCTCTCTCTTCAAGTCAAGGAGAGGTTAGACATAGTGGTGTGTCTAATTCAGCTGACACTAGGCGTTGTCATCATGGTGTGTGTGTGGTGTGTGTGTGTGTGTGTGTGTGTGTGTGTGTGTGTGTGTGTGTGTGTGTGTGTGTGTGTGTGTGCCTCTTTCCTTCTGACTGAAATGGAGGATGTAAGGGGAACACTACATCCATAATAATAACAGTATATTTACAGTATAATCGAATATAACATTAAACCAAACTCCATAGAGAAAGATGGACATTTAAAGCTGCCTCCCCCACTAACCACCAAACACATAATCATACAACTAAAGATCTTGTTTGGGTCATCAGTTTAAGTTTATTTATTTAAAAAAGGGACATTGCATATTAATAGACATTTACATGTAAATATACAGGATTGTAGCAAGTGCTAATTTGCATCCTTTGTCCCTTGATTGGTCGACACCAATCACATAAAACAGACATACGCGTGTAGTGTACTCATAAATAAAAACAGACAATCTAAAAAAAAAAAAAAAAACATGCAACCGACAGAACAAGTGAGTAAAAACAATTATTCAAATAATGTTAAAAAAAAAAAAAAAAGCCATGAGCCACTCTTTAATTTGGACTTAATACAGCGCTGCATAAATGACAGAAAACTGAACTTTTTAATAGATTTTAATTGTGTGATTCCTTTACAAATAGTGTTGTACTTATTTTTTCTACTAGCAGCATTCCTGGCCAAAAATAAATAAATAAGTTTTTCACACAAATAGATTTTTTTCTACAATTTTACAGTTAGAAGCAGTGATAATAATGTGTACATTAATTAATGTTGTTGTTCATGTAAGAACTCTTGCAAAATGTGTGTTATATGAGAAAGTGTGTTCAAACTATCAGTTGAAACCTAGGATGAAATTCTTCCAAGGTTAGCAGCGCTCACAAACAGGGGCTGACTCACCACTCCGATTCTAAGGCAGGGGAACTGTGAGACACACACACACACACACACACACGCACGCACGCACGCACGCACGCACGCACGCACGCACGCACGCACGCACGCACGCACGCAGCACGCACGCACGCACACACACACACACACACACACACACACACACACACACACAGGATGCTGAGTATGTTTGCGTGTGCTGCCAGCCGTGTGGCGGGTTTTGTAACACAATCCGACTTGGACAGCAGCTGCAGCCCGGCCGCAGTGCAGTGTCACCACAACACCACACACACACACACACACACACACACACACCCTCACACACACACACACACAAACACACACACACACGCACACACACACACACACACACACGCTGCACCAGAATTAGTGACAGTCGCGCTGTTGCCATTTGACGTGGCACTGCGAAGCTCAAAATATGTTAAACTTGAACTACTTATTGAGAATAACTTTTTTGATAGAAAAGTAAGAAACAAATAAGGTACATTTTAAGACAAATGAGATTGTCTTAATACTCTTAGTCCATATTCCTTATTAGAACCAATCCCCCGCCCCCCCTACAGCGTTCATTTTAATTTTTTTAAGTTTATACTTCTTCCTACTCCTTTTCAGGCATATCAATTCAATATGTTATTTGTCTATTTTTTGTTTATTTCTTTTGTGAAATCATTTCAACATATTTTTTTATTGTATTTTCATGCTTTTAATTTTTTCTTTTTTTTGATATGTCTGAAATAAAACTGAATCAAATCAAACTCAAATTTTCACCAAAGTTA
>CM047522.1:25153371-25163371 GCA_026122265.1 Ammodytes dubius | reverse complement strand
AAGGCAAAATTATTTCTGTCAAGACCATTTTTCAATCAGTAACTTAAATCTTTAGTTATTTGGAGGAGATAAAGATATGTCAGTAAAACCACTAGGAAGAGTTCGGAGCTGGTAGGATCCAATCAGTACTGTATGAACTGCTCTACGCTATGTGACCTATCAGAAGGATTGTCCAACAAATTATAAAAGAAAGTTTGATTTTTTTTAAATTATTTTTCTTTTATTCACTTTCTTTGGATTGTCCTTGTTTCAATATCACCACATCCTTTCAGAAGCTTGAAATCTCATGTCTTAGCTGAACAATTTTGGTTTTAAACAAGGGCAGCCTCACTTCATTGTATCTATTTTAATTTTATTTTTATTTTGGTCAAAGATTGTTTCTGAATGTCATCTGATTGTCACTTTTCTTTGAATGTTTCGTGCTGTCTTCCTCGCTCCCAGTAACGAGTGTGTTTCATCGCCAATGGCCGACATCAAGGACAACTAAAACTTACAAACATTTTTTATTTTATTTTTATTTTTTTGGCATGTTTTTTTATGCTTTATTGATAGTGTAGAGACAGAGTTGAAATGGGGCAGAGAGGGGAGTGACATGCAGAGAACGACCGCGGGCTGGAATCGAACCCAGGTCCGCTGCTGGCCGAGGCCCATGGGGGGGGGGACGCCCTACCAACTGAGCTAAAGGGCGCCCCCTTACAAACATTTTTAACCTTAGCTTTTAGTTTCAACAACAAGCTATGCACACACAAAAAAACAAAACTCAAATCCTCGTCTTCCATGATCCAAACGAATTGGCGAGGGAAGTTGTTTGCGACATTTTACCCATTTTCAAACCCATCTGCACAGAGAAATATACAGTATCAACTTAGATTTAAACAGAGTAGTATGTAGACTACTGTTTAAACTTTACATGAACATTTAAGATTTCATTTATCAAGTTAGACTAAATTAAAACAATTTGGAACAGTAAATAAAACCTCTGCTTTTTAGAATAATTCCATTTACCGCTTAAAACTAGGGAACTTTCCGGTAGCTGCTTCTTTACAAATTGCATAGATAGGACAACACTCAACACACAGCTTTCTCTAGGTGTAGATTTATCCCTGGCCATTATCACTGATTCAAGGTGCTGAGAAAAAAAAATGAAAAAATTAAATATTTTTTACATATTTGGCGAACAGTGGACCATATATAGCACATATGATCTGGCGGCTTCATCACCAGCCATCTCAACGTGTGGTGTGTTTTAACATATTTTCATGAATGTTTAAGTGTTGACAATGTCTGAAATGCTTGACGGACGTTTGTTTGGCATACAGAAGAAAAAGCACAAATCTTTATGCTTTTTTTTTTTTTTGAGTATTCACAAAATCGTATCGTGGTGGATTATTTATTTAACCTTTATTTACCCAGGCAAGCAAATTAAGAACAAAATTCTTATTTCAAGTGCAGCCTGAAGGGAAGAGGGAGGGGAGTGCTACATGATGCATTATCACCCTTGAAGAAAAAGCCACATATCTCGGAGCAGGAGGACTTTTTTTTCCAGGAAAGACTTGCACTGATGTCAATGTGTTTTTCGGAGCTTTACAAATGGATGTTCTACAGTTACCAAGGACCTAGAAGTTCACAAGTTCCTATCGAACAAACTCACAAACTTTGGACTTTTAAGGAAAGGCTCGATAGCAGGATTTGAAACACAAACCCCAAAAAAAACAGAGACTGACACACAATGTAGCAAACTGAACCGTCCATACGAGTTTGATTTGCAATACAGACTAAATGGGCTCGACAATTCATCTTATTGAATGTTTTTTTCAGTTTTTTTTCTTTGTATGGCTATGACGTTACGTTTGCAGTTTTACTTCTGAAATCAGTTTTTTTCTCAAGATGTTTGGTTTTCGATTCGTTGATTGTACAATATTCCCTGCGTTCCAAATCACATACTTTAAATTTTTACTACACTACATACTAAAGTACAGAAGAATGCACGTCAATTGTAGTATGCTGAAAATATATATTCGTCTTTATTCTTGACATTTCTCGACATAATGAAAAATAAAATTCTTCCTTATCTGATTTTTTTTTCCACTATGTCGAGAAATGTCAAGAATAAAGACGAATACTCCAAAATGATATTGGAGTTAGTGGGGCATTTATGTATTTTCAGCATACTACAATTGACGTGTATGTATTGGGACGTCCTAAATCTTTTTCTGGCATATGGGGATTGGAACGCAGGTATATCGTTTCTTTCATGAGAAATGTTTGTTTGAATGTTTTAAAAAAAGAAAAGGAACACCTTGTAGTTGTAGCAGGGTTGTTTTTTATGGCCTTTGATTTGTTTTCCAAAGTGCTCACACCATGTTTCATAAATCTTGATTGCGTTCCGAATCGCATACTCTTTCTTTTTTCTACTCTACATACTACATCCGGCGATAAAAAGAATCTAGTTAGGATGCAGTAGGCATACTATTGGGACATACTTTACTCTCTTATTTCAGCATAACATTGCGCCTTGATCTTGCCTCTTGCTTTTATATCCGTCGCATCCCCGTTTGTTTTCATATGGAGGCTTCGTCGATGTGACGTCACTTCACGTGCGCACTGGATTGTGGGTCAGAATCGCCCAAATAGGATGCAGTTTTCAACACTAACAATCTTGGCCGGAGAAGTAGGACATCCGGGTACTTCTAACCATCCTAAATCTGGCCACAAGAATCGGGACATCCTAAATCTTTTTTCTACATACTATATAGAAGAAAGTATGCGATTCGGAACGCAACCTTAATTTCATTTTTGACTTGTTGTGTCTTTCAGTGTCTGTTTGGAGGAGGTTCCCATGTGCGTTGTGCAAAAAAAGTTACTGATTCCGCCATGACAATTGTATTTTATATATAAACATTTTCTTGAACATTTTAAAGGTGTAGTCAGTGATTCTGGAGAACGCTTGTTGTCAAAATCACTTATTTTTTGTCAAAATCAGTGAATATCTCCTCATGATCAGCTACCTATCCGTACTGTGTGTTCGCTGAAAAAAAAAATCCAGGTTAATACACCTGTCGCCTATAACGGCTCTGGAAACAGGCTTATTGCTAGCCCTCTTTGTTTCCATTCGAGTTCACAAGGCAGTTTTTTTTTCAGCGCACACACTACAGACAGGTAGCTGATCGTTAGGAGATATTCACTGATTTTAACAAAAAGTGATTTGACAACAAACGTTCTCCAGAATCGCTGACTGCACCTTTAACACAGACAGATTGTGCTCTGTGCTGCAAATAACAAAAGGGACAGTTGGCCTTTTGTCAGAAGAAAAGCAAAAATTCAGTGTGTGTGTATGTGTGCTTGTGTCTTTGTCTGTGTGTGTGTGTGTGTGTGTGTGTGTGTGTGTGTGTGTGTGTGTGTGTGTGAGAGATTTGCGCCCCCCAAAATACCACTCTTAACATTATTGAGCCAACAACACTGAGCCCTGAACACACGACATTACATATCGCTATTATAATTATTAATTTATTCTTTTAATTTTAAAGACATATGTTGAATCGGCCCATATGTGTGGTTGTGGTGTGGGGTTTTTATATCATTAAATAAGATGTGAACCGTCCTGAAGTCCATATTATAATTGTAACTTTCCCACTGTGGCAGTATCAGTGGTCAGCTGTTCCTATCAACAACTGTAGCAGCATGTGTTTTAATAAATGATATATGTTTTTAACTGTGTGTGTGTTTGTTTAACTTTTTACATTGAGAGACAGACGTGTGATTAATTAGTTGATTGATTAATTGGATGGTTCCAAAATGGTATAAATATGTCATATTTGTTAAGTTTAATTTATTAGTCAATGTACACGAGGCACATTGAAATTTGTCTTTTCTCATCTCCCCTCTCAAGTTCCCACACTCCAGAGGGGGTCAGAGCGCAGGGTCAGCCATAGTACAGCGCCCCTGGAGCAGTTTGGGGTTCAGTGTCTTGCTCAAGGACACAATGGTAGAGATGGTTGGGCACCGTAGATGTGATAGCAGCCGCCACTAGTTTTACTACTAACACCCTCCTGTCCGGTGCCGGGGATCGAACCAGAGACCTCATGGTTACTGGGAGGAGGAACCAGAGACCTCATGGTTACTGGGAGGAGGAACCTCTTTACTCTAGGACATCCTACCAACCTCCTAAATGTGACGTGAATGTATTTATATTTTAAATATCCGCATGAATTTAAAGAAGGATTTTGTTGAAAGGGAGCCGAACCAAGCACTCTTCAACTGGATTAACTACAGGAGAACTGCAGTCTGACACTAATGTGATTCTGCTTGTTCGGCTTCTGATAAAATAATCTGCTTATGTACCACTGCAGATGTGAGTGTGTGAGAGAGAGAGTGTGTTGAGGAGAGAGAGTGTGTGTGTGTGTGAGAGAGAGAGGAGTGGTGTGATGTGTGTGTGTGTGTGTGTGATTGTGTGTGTATGTGAGAGAGAGTGTGTGTTTGTGTGTGTGTGTGAGAGAGGAGAGAGTGTGTGTGTGTGTGTGTATGTGAGAGAGAGTAGTGTGTGTGTGTGTTGTGAGAGAGAGTGTGTGTGTGTGTGAGAGAGAGAGATAGAGTGTGTGTGTGGTGTGTGGAGAGAGAGTGTGTGTGTGTGAGAGTGAGAGATAGAGTGTGTGTGATTGTCTGTGTGTATGTGAGAGACAGAGTGTGTGTGTGAGAGTGAGAGATAGAGTGTGTGTGATTGTGTGTGTGTATGTGAGAGAGTGTGATTGTGTGTGTGTGTGTGAGAGAGAGAGAGTGTGTTGTGTGTGTGTGTTTTAGACAAGCACATGGTGGAGGCAGCAGATTTATAGAAATAATCCCTCATTTCTCATCCACGCAGCTGTTAAGTATTTGGAAACCTTGCTGTGTGTGTGTGTGTGTGTGTGCTGTGTGTGTGAGAGAGAGAGAGTGTCTGTGTGTGTAGGAGAGAGAGAGTGTGTGTGTGTGTGTGAGAGAGAGTGTTGTGTGTGAGAGAGAGTGTGTGTGTGTGTGTGTGAGAGAGTGTGTGTGTGTGTGTGTGTGTGTGTGTGTGTGTGTGTGTGTGTGTGTGTGTGTGTGTGTGTGTGTGTGTGTGTGTGGCGTGCGTGCGTGCTGCGTGCGTGCGTGTGTGTGTGATGTGCAGAGATGATCCCGACCTCTTTGATGTGAGGATCAAGCTATCGTCAAGGTGACACGACAAAAAGCCACTGGGGCTTTTTAATACATCTTAAAATATTTTTTATTTATTTAATATTATATATATTTACATGGTAATTTTGATCATTAAATAAACCCAGTCATTCAAACCTACCAACACTTAATAATTAATAAAAAATACAGAAAAAAATTAATAAGCCTAATATTAGAAATTAGGGCCACAGGGAAGATTTTTATTTTTTTAGGAGGAAGTTTCTTTTTTATTTCCCACAACAAAAAAAAAAACGTTACGCATATCTTCTCTTAAAAAAAAAAATCTTCCTAAAAAGAAATAATAATGTTTTGAGGAAAAAGTCGAAATTTTGATTTATTCATCGAACTGCAGAGTGAAAAAAATCCTTCTATAAAATAAATAAATAAAACAAATCCTCTCCGACGCTTATCCATATTATTCAGTATGTTTCAAAACGGTTTCATTTGCTGTTTAAAGGGATGACATCTCTTGAACAATGATATTTTTAGTTGATCCTTCACCACGCCATTATCTCCAGTTTACTCACGGTCCTCTGCTGCCATCTAGTGGTGATAAACTGAAACAACCACTAAGAATTATTTCATTTATTTTTTTCATTTAACTTTTATTTATCCTCGAGAGACCAATTATTTTTATGTGGTTTTTTTTTCTGAGGCACCACTTTATACAGTAAATGTGTGTGTGTGTGTGTGTGTGTGTGTGTATGTATGTGCATGGATATGTGTCATACTCACTTATGATGTAGTGAATTGGCAACTGAATTCAAATACCTAAACCGCTCCACTTCTGATCTTTGGTCCCTCCCCTATGGTCCCTCCCTGACACGCTCTAACACCAACAAAGTCGTGCCAAAGTGAATGGACAGTCCCAACAGCCAATAGGAACAGAGAATCGAGCCTCACTCTGATTGGTCAAAGTGTACAGCTCATGTTAACTTTGACCAATCAGAAATCACATACCCCAGCTTTAAGTGGTACTAATGATTTTAAGGTGCTGGTGACCACAAAACTAATGAATTCCATCCATCTAAATAGCCGGTAAGAACCACTGCCCTAGTGGCTCAAAAGTTGGGGGTTCAAAACCTCTTCAGTACAGTGAGAAATTTTTCAAATTTCAAATTTGGGTCTCTGCATGTCATTCCCCTCTCTGCCCCATTTCAACTCTGTTTCTCCAATCTGTCTATAAAGTAAAAAATGGCAAAAAAAAAGTTTTTTAAAAAAAAGAAAAAAACGCAGGTTATATAAAAATGTAATAATTAATTGAGTTATACACTAATTAGATCAAATCAATACATCTTTAGTAACCCTGTTTAAAAAAAGATCCAGTTGAACAGTAAATGACATGGATGAAAATAAAACACAAACAACAGTCCACATGTATAAACACAAAATCCTTTATTTACAAACCAGCAAACTTTTTCCAAAAACTGTTAAAAAAATAAAATCTATCTGCTATATCCACTCCTCGTTATCTGTTGATTATGTAAAAGTCTTAAAGTTAAACCACAATGTCCAAGAACACATTTGATAAGTTTCATCAACATATTATAATTATTAAAATGATAACTCATGACTGACAGCACTTTTGATATTTTAAAGGTGCTCCGAGGAACTTTCATTTTGTGTTAATTCTAGCGCCCCCTTTGGACAACAGCAGTAGTGTTTTTACTACGCCAGCTTTTGTTCCTGGGTGAGCGTATACCCATGACAAAGGCATTAAGAAAAACTATAATAAAAATAGCATTCTTTGCTGTCATGTAATGTGTTAATGGTGCAGTGGTTAAGCTTAATGACAAAAAAAACTGTTAAAAAAAAATAATAATTCAATAATTTTTTTTCCTTCAACGGTCGTTTCAAGCATCTCTGCTCTTGTCAAAAGATTTTTTAAACCAAAATTAAAACACATTCTTTGAACAATGTTTTGAAAACCAAATACATTTCTATAAGTCACATAATTCTTCAGTATAATGAACAGAACAGTATGTCACTCTCAGTCGCTCCAAATAGAAGCTGAATTGTGTCAAAATTGCTTGTAAAATTGTTTATAAATGAGTGGGTTAGGGTTTATGGTCAATGGTACTTAGCTTCTGTAAATTGGCCGACAAAAGTATCAAGTAGCTTTTCCATCATCTGCAACTTAGAATTAACCTTGAGTGATAATTCTAAAGCTTAAAGGTGCTCCGAGGAACTTTCAGTGTGTGTTAATTTGTGCGCCCCCCTTTGGACAAAAGCGGTAGTGTGTTTTACTACGCCAGCTGTTGTTCCTGGGTGAGCGTATACCCCATGACAAAGGCATTAAGAAAAACTATATAAAAATAGCGTTCTTTACACTGATGGTCTCGTTTGCTGTTACATGTTATTCCTTGTAGCATCTTTAAAGCTTAAAAAGCAAATAAAATAAATTCCTTGATTCATATTTTAACACAATAAAACTTGAGTATTGAAACTAAATATGACTGACACATTTTGAGTTGCCATAGAGAAACTTCACAAACATGAGAACATCCTTGTAGTTGCTTTGATAACCTGACAACGATCAATTATTATTAACAATGAAATAAAAAGGAACTAAATTATTTTCTCATGAACTTCTGGATTCTGCCCTGAATATGATTTGAACGTTCGTTATTTAAACTTTTTCTCTGAGATGAAAACGTGAAGATGAAGCAGATTTTTACTTGCTCAGAACAAGATCTCGACTAAAACTGTCTGCTCATTTAAACTTAAAACACTGTTTACTGGGACTTTCCTTTCAATTGTAATAGAAAAACGTTTTAAAACATCTGTTACTTGATTTGATTTGGTTCCTACCATCTTTTGAATGTCATTTATGTTAATCCTTCACTGTTGAACTTATAGTCTATGAAATGCAATTCCAATGTCTTATTTTGAAAAAAAAAAAATTATTTTATACCGTGGCTTTCAGAATGAATTATGACACACAACTTTCTTTACATTTTCAGGAATAGAAAAACCTTTTGGCATTTAACTTATGATATCCAATCGTCAAACAATTTGAGTTTTCAGAATTTCGCATTAAATTAAAATTGATGCATTAAAGTATTACGGGCTCTAAAATAGTACAAACTCCATATATGACATTAAAGTTGGGTGTCTCAATAAAGTTTTACAAAAAAATCGTATTGAAAATAAAATGTTCATAAATATCATAAAAAGTAGT
The DNA here is from genome assembly GCA_026122265.1 of Ammodytes dubius. Classification (NCBI taxonomy): domain Eukaryota; kingdom Metazoa; phylum Chordata; class Actinopteri; order Uranoscopiformes; family Ammodytidae; genus Ammodytes; species Ammodytes dubius. Next base: position 25,155,003 of record CM047522.1, on the reverse strand, counting down.
TCACAAAAATATGCTTTTTTTTTTACTGTCTAGAGAACGTCTTGACAGGACTGTTTGTGATTGCGTTCAGATGCTTTACTATCATGCAATTAACTAACTCCCCTAATGACACAGTTAAGATGGATTTTTTAGTGGATTTGCGTTTAGGGGGGCTTTAAGTGAATGGAGGACAGTATAGGGTTCATTTCTTGTGCGTTACAATTTACAGAGTCTACGGTAAAAAAAACTGTTAAAGAAAGTTGTGTTCCGTGCAGAGCAAGTAGCTCCAGAAAACTGACTTTAAAAGGTCTGTCTTTGGGTCCAGGCAGCCAGCACTTCATTTTGATTATTTTTTTTGTTTATTTGATTTGCTTAAATGCAACCGTCTTCCCTGAGCTGCACTGTGAGAGAGAGAGAGAGAGAGAGAGAGAGAGAGAGAGAGAGAGAAGAGAGAGAGAGAGAGAGAGAGAGAGAGAGAGAGGAAGTGTGTGTGTGTGTGGTGAGAGAGAATGCGAGCGAGAGAGAAAAAGAGACAGTGAGGTAGAGAGAGAGAGTGTATGTGAGAGAGAGGAGAGAGATAGAGGTAGAGAGACAGAGATAGGGAGAGAGAGCGGTAGAGACAGAGAGAGAGATAGATAGAGACAGAGAGAGGTAGAGAGAAAGAGGGAAAGAGACAGAATGTGTGTGTGAGAGAGATAGGGAGAGAGAGAAAGAGAGAAAGATAGGGAGATAGACAGAGAGAGAGAGAGAGAGAGAGAAAGAGAGAGAGATAGAGAGAGAGAGAGAGAGAGAGAGAGAGATAGAGACAGAGATAGAGAGAGCTGCTCTGTTTGGTTGCCTCTCTCAGTGTTTGTATCTGAACATAGCGAGCAGCGGCAGGTGGTCGGAGGAGTGGAGCTCGCTGGGCAAACTGTTCACTTCCACCAGCTCAGACAAACCCACCAATCCCAGACGAGCTAGCAGCTTCAGGCCACGCCCACCAGGAAGTACAGGAACGGAGGGGGGTTCTTTCAAAATAAGAGAGAGAGAGAGAGAGAGAGAGAGAGAAATGAGTTAGAAAATATGAAAGAATATAAAATACTTATAGAATAGATAAGAAACAGGCAAGAAAAAAATAATATGAAGATTATTTTGTCTGAAACTAAAGCTCTGGAATTAATTAAGAGTCCACTACAAATGATCAGTGTTCTTATTTTTATATCTATGAATTTGTGTTTCTGAGTAAAAGTGTATTACTATATTACTAGTGATTGTGTGTGTGTGTGTGTTCATGTTTTCATGTGTGTGTGTGTGTTCATGTTTTCATGTGTGTGTGTGTGTGTTCATGTTTTCATGTGCGTGTGTGTGTGAGTGAGTTGAGTGAGTGGTGAGTGAGTGAGTGAGTGAGTGAGTGAGTGAGTGAGTGAGTGAGTGAGTGTGTGTGTGTGTGGTGTGTGTGAGTGAGTGAGTGTGTGTGTCTGTGTCTGTGTTTGCATGTGTGCGTGTGTGTGAATAAGTAAGCGTGCATGAGTAAGTGAGTGAGTGAGTGAATCAGTCAGTGCGGTTACATGGCACAACTAGATTAGATTATCACATATATCGAACTAGACACTTAACGGACCGTGTCACTTGTCTGAGTTTACATGGCCTTTCAGGAATCGGATAAATGTCCAA
>CM047522.1:25130871-25148371 GCA_026122265.1 Ammodytes dubius | reverse complement strand
TTCATAGTGATCCTCCTGAACCTCTTGAAGACACAAGATCTAGAAAAACAAACAGAAGAAGTGTCAGAATTCTATAGGTGGAAATAATTTGTCACTTTTCATCAAAATCAGTAAATATATATAGGGGAGAACGGGGTAATCTGAGCCACTTTTTACATTTGCTCCCCTCAAATGTTTTCCGTTGCCTAGATACAGCGGGTGGCTCACATAACCCGATGCCTCAGATTCCCCGTTCTCCCCTATATTTTTTGTGTTTTTGTTTTGTTCTTTTATTTAAATTGTTTGCATAAAGAAAATTGTAGGATGCTGTAACTGTAAAAAAGTATCTCAGATTAATATGATCCTACAGTAAAGTTATAAATTATTATTTTAAATCAGTAAGTATCTCCCCTTGATCTGCTCAACTGGTATGTAAACAAACATGTCCACCATAGCTACCACCTAGCTACATGTCTGTTTACAGAGCCTAGGCTGTGTATTAACTTTATAACTAATTACTACTTTTTCAGCACACACACAGTATGGACAGGTAGCGGATTCTGAGGTCATTTTCAGTGAATTTCGGAGCTGACACAGATTATCACGATATTATTTGAAACGAAAATATAACAGAGCTGTACACTTTGACCAATCAAGAGCGAGGCTCCGATTCTCTGTTCTTATTGGCTGTTGGGACTGTCCATTCACTTTGGCACGACTTTGTTGGTGTAGTAGAGCGTGTCAGGGAGGGACCATAGGGGAGGGACCAAAGAGAACAAGTGGAGCGGTTGAAGGTATTTGGATTCGAATCTGTATCCCAACTGCTATTTTTCTCCCCAAATCCTCCACCCCAGCTTTAACTCACGTCTGCGCTGTGCGTCTGTATCTCGCCAGCAGATTGGGCAGCCGGTGTTTCCACGGCAACACGTCGGGGTGACAGTGTTTGTACAGGTAGGCGTTGTCATGGAGAAGCTGCTGGGACAGGATGTTGTATGACATCACGGAGAAGTCAAGGAAGTGACTCACCAGCGCTGCCCCCTGCTGACTGGAGGCTGGTGATGTAGGAAGGGATACACTCCCAACGTCTGTCTAGAGCTGAGGGGGGGGGGGGGAGAGAGAGGTGTTTTAATAGGATTCATCTGTCTGTCGTCTGTCTGTCTGTCGTCTGTCTGTCTGTCGTCTGTCTGTCTGTCTGTCTGTCTGTCTGTTGTCTATCTATCTATCTATCTATCTATCTATCTATCTATCTACTATCTATCTATCTATCGATATATCTATCTATCTATCATTATCTACTACTATCTATCTATCTATCTATCTGTCTGTCTGTCTGTCTGTCTGTCTGTCTGTCGTCTGTCTGTCTGTGTCTGTTGTTGTCTATCAGGGTAGTACTGCAGGCAGGGACACACTCCCACTGTATGTCAAGAGCTGAGGCAGAGAGAGAGAGAGAAGAGAGAGAGAGCGAGAGAGAAAGGGAGAGAGAAAGAGATAGAGAGAGGGAGAGAGAGAGGGAGAGAGAGAGAGGGAGAGAAAGAGAAAAGGGAGAGAGGGAGATAGAGAGAGATACAGAGAGAGAGAGCAGAGAGGGAGAGGGAGAGGGAGAGACAGAGAGGAGAGAGAAATAGGGAGAGAGAGAGACAGAGAGAGGGAGAGAGACAGAGAGAAGAGGGAGGAGAAAGAAAGCAAGGTTTTCAATTTTCATTTTTATTGAAGATTATTTTTGGGCTTTTTTTCTTTTTCCTTATAAGACAGTTGTGAAAAGAGAAGAAATTGGGGCAGAGGGGGGATGACATGAGACTGTTTCAGAAATAAGTAATAATACTAAATAAAGTAATACTACTCGACGTCATTATAAATGAGGGTCAACACTCAATTGATCTTTCAAGGATAAATAAAGGAAAACTTTAAATGAAAATAAAAATGAAGTCCCTCGTAGCAGCTTTAAAAGGGGGAAGACTGTACTGCCAAAGTGGGAAGTCTTATGGTCATTTCAAAGTGTGTCTTTGGTTACGTACTATATAGTATGTAGAAAAAAGATTTAGGATGTCCCGATTCTTGTGGCCAGATTTAGGATGGTTAGAAGTACCCGGATGTCCTACTTCATGCGGCCAAGATTGTTAGTGTTGAAAAGTGCATCCTATTTGGGCGATTCTGACCCACAATCCAGTGCGCACGTGAAGTGACGTAACATTGACGAAGCCTCCATATGAAAACAAACGGGATGCGACGGATATAAAGCAAGAGCAAGATCAAGCGCAATGTTATGATGAATAAGAGAAAGTATGCCCAATAGTATGCCTACTGCATCCTAACTAGATTCTTTTTATCGTCGGATGTAGTATGTAGAATAGAAAAAAGAAAGAGTATGCGATTCGGAACGCAACCACAGTGTCTAGAGCAGCGGTATGTTGCATCAAGGATGAACATTCTGTCAGAAACAAACCTGGGCGCCGCGGTGGTCGAAAGAAGAATGAAAAGATTTCACAGACTTTGGAGATGAACTGAGTCAGAGATGTCAACACAAATATCCAGATCTCTGCCAAGACCATTGTTCCTGAGCTGGGCTTCTGTCTGTCGTCTGTCTGTGTGTCTGCCTGTCTGTCTGTCTGTCTGTCTCTGTCTGTTGTCTGTCTGTCTGTCTGTCTGCCTGTCGTCTGTCTGTCTGTCTGTCTGCCTGTCTGTGGTCAGCCTGTGTCTGTCTATCCGTCTGCCTGTGTGTCTGTCTGTCTTGTCTGTCTGTCTGCTGTCTGTCTGTCTATAAGCTTCACATCACTATCTGTATTCTGTTCACTGTGCAGTAAATTCTATTTCTATTCAATTCATTCTATTTATAAATTAAAAAGCTTTTTCAAATGTGTTGAATAAAAAACTAATTAAACAAACACTAACATAAGTCAGGTCTCTTTCCCTCTCTTATTTGAGGCATATAAAAACCTAAAACAAACAACAATATAACTGTTTTTCCCACAACAATTCTAAGGGCAAGAAATTAAAATTTATAAGGTAAAGTAACATACCGTGTAGACTGAATAGCCTTCCCAATAAAGTGATACAAGACTACTCAAGACCACAAGACATAAACAGACAGACATCATGAAAAAAAAAAATTATAATAATGCTATATATTAATATAATTATATTTAATATAATTTAATATGAATATTTACTATAACAAAATCTATATAACATAATAAATAACATAACATAATATTAAATATAATATTAATATAAATTAATATATATAATTAAATATATATGAATATAGTATAAAACATAATAAAATAATATAAATAAATATAATTAATATAATATAATATAATTAAAAATTGTAATAGGAACTAACCTTTTGCTGTGTTGACCCCCTCCTTGCATCCACCCAGGCGGGCCGGTCCCATGTGATGCTAGCTGGTTGTTAGCTCCTGCTACTAGCTGGTTGTTAGCTCCTGCTACCTGCCACGCGTTGGTTTGTGGCGTAGCTTCCTCTGCTCCCTTCTCCTTAGAACAAGCGTTCGGTGTATGAGTAGAACCGCCATCTTTTTGTGACTTCGATTTGTTTGGTGTTTGTGTTCTAGATTTATCCGTGTGTGTGTCTTTAAGGTCTCCACGGGGATGTGACGTGCTCCTGCCTTTGTTTGCGGCCCCATCTCGACTGTCTGTCCGTTGTCTGTCTGGCTGTCTGTCTGGCTGTCTGTCTGGCTGTCTGTCTGGCGGTCTGTCTGCATGTCTGTCTGCATGTCTGTCTAAACTTTTAGTCCGTTGTGGTTCTGAAGCCTTGTTGTCTCTGTTCGATCCTTTACCGGATCCGTTCCGCGATCGGTCCCCACTCCCGTCTTTGAAGCGCTGCTGCTGGTTTGATCGAGGCTGGGGGTCCGCACTGGAAAGAATTGAATTTCATGTTAATTTTTTTTATTTTTTAGGCATTATCAAGCTTTATTAGACAGTACAGAGTTGAAATGGGGAGAAATGGATGAGGGAGAGAGAGAGAGAGAGAGGAGAGAGAGAGAGAGAGGAGAGAGGGAGGGGGGGGGGGGGGGTGACCTGCAGTAAAGGTCCACGGGTCGGATTTGAACCCACGACCACTGCAACGAAGGCCGGAGCCAATATGGTACACGCTCTATCCACTACGCCACCGGAGCGCCCCATTTCATGTTAATTTGATGAGAGTAGGGAGAGATGTTACCAAATATATATAGATAAGCAACACATTTCCAATGATCTTACAGAACAGATTTTGGATACAGGATTGTTTTCATTATATAAATCAAAACATAACTGTGCACAATTCTTAATTTTCAGGATGTTCTAAAGAATACAAATACTCTAAATAATGAAAAAATGTAGTTGGAAAATGAATATAGCATTTAATTTTGTTCAGTGTCTGCATAGGCTACACTTCCATATATAGAGGGTGGGTGTCCGCACTGGAGACATTTTAATTTCATATTAATTTGATAGGGAGAGATGTTGTGACCACATTAGACATTACAACATCAAAATACTCACAGCATTTAGATCTATTCTATCTATATATCAAAACAAAATTATCTCGAGGAACATGAAACCAAACCTAAGACTAGAATATGTTTGTAAACCAAACTGTGTGCCCTGCTGCTGTAAACAACAACAGTGAAACAGTAACTTTTTCAAGGAAGATTTCTAACTTCAAACAGTGTTCCAGGGATCACATTTTACTGTGTGGAAAGTTTGTTTATTTAGTTATGGGAATATACCTTAGAAAATGTTTCACTTCTCTGACACACCCAAAATTACATAGTGCACCTTTAATAAGTTGAGTCTAAATTTCTTACCTGTGTGTGTTAGTCTGGTTGCCTGTGTTCCCCTTTAGTCTTCCCCCCTCTGTTTCCCTCCTGTCCTGGGACACTTTTCTCCTCCGCGCTCTTCCTGCGTTTCTGTGGCGGGCCTCTGTCTCTGTCCGGCCCCTCCATCATAAGCCCCGCAGACGTGTGGAGGAAACGATAGCTCGGGCTAAAGCTACTTCCAGGCCTACCCCTCGGAGCATGAAACCTCTGCCCGGAGAAGAGAGGCTGTTGCTGGGTTGAGGGGTGCGGGTGTCGGGGGTGGGGGTGGGGTGGGGTGTCGGTGGGATGTTGGAAGGTGGACGTGGGGTAGGGAGTGTAGTGGAGGTAAGGGGGGCCGTCCCCTGGCTGACCATGGGGGGGAAGGAGAGGGTTAAGACGGGCAGAGGAGCGGAGGAAAGGGCCCTGCAAAGAGCCGCACGGGATATCTGCTGACGGAGGAACATGGGGCGACTGCAGGGAGGGACAGAGAGAGATGTTAGTACGGTTTTAAAGATTTAATTTAATTTTTTTTGTATTTTTCATGATTTATTACCGGCAGTATGGAGAGAAAGAGATGAAATGGGGCAGAGAATGCCTCATGCCTCAAAATGCCTCCATTCTATTGAGTGTGTCTTTGTCGTTTGCTACCGTATTTCAAAACTTTAAGCTTAGCTATAGTTCATAACTTTTTCATATACATACAATTAATGTCAGTTACATTCAATGACAAAAAGTTGATTAAGCCTATCAGCTCCTCAAAACTCTCTCTGTATTTCTCAGTATGGCAGCGTTTACAAACTGTTATTTTTGCATTAGAAGAAAAAATGCTCTTACAATGACAAGAAATCATAAGATCACCACTTTAAAGACGCACAATACTGAAGAGGAGAGATGGTACAGAAACTATTGACGTTTCTTGACAGCTGAAAAAATCGTAAAGCAGAGTAAGAAGAAGCTAAATCATCTACAAACTATCCCTTGTTTGGGCTGCTTGATGCTTGCAAAAATAAGGTTGTTAAGTTGTTTGTCTTAAAAGTGATTTATGAAACTATAACTACTTTTAGCCCCATTGAAAATGAAGAATATAAAAGCAAAGTAAGAGCAGCCAGAAGCTAAATTATCAACTTACTATATCTGGTTTTGGCTGCATTGTTTTTGCAAAGATTATTTTTTTTATTCGTGATTTATGTAACTTTAACTGTTGTAGCTCTATTGAAAATGAACACAAGCCTTTGGTATTTTCCTTATTGTTTCACCCTTTACTCTGAACAGCTAGCTGACAGTAACTTACGTCGCTCCACGGGCGGCAGGGCCATCGCTTAAGCCTCGGTGCGGAAACATTTGTAAAAAGTTTTACCAATAACAAACATGTTCGATTCGCACTTTAATCTAAATCCAAAACATGCAGCAGGCAGGAGGCTCAGTCCACGACATGTGACGTCAGCCTGAACGTGCAACTGAAGCGCCGGTTGAAACTGTGTTGCCTTCATGAACTCCGGTTAAACTCGGATTTCTCGGTTGTATACACTACAGTGACATAACAGGATAGGAAGGTAACAGTAATACTACACCTAAAGTAGTTTTTATTTATTTTTGTATTATATTTTTTTAATAAATAATAAGTAAAACAAGTTGCAGACCACTTTGGGATACATTTAAATTTAAATTAAAATTTTAAATGTTTTGTTTTAGGAAAGTAAGCCTATACTAAAATAAACGAGCCAAGCGCAATGATAACGCTAATGTCTTACGTCACAATCGGTTTAATGTTCTATTCAACTGTCACAAAAACAACAGTTTCGCACAGTTTGTCCTTAATTTGCAGTACCAACATTTCCGACAGCGCCTAAAGGCAACATCATATTTTGTGTTTTTCTTTCCCCACCGCTCGCTGGAACTTGTAGTCTTTTTAACCCTTGTGCCACCCTTATTTTTTGGTTACACTTGACACCCTCGTGGCCACAAGAAGCCACTCCCAATTAACTTCCATAAAAACCTTATACAATAATGTTTTTTTTTACTTTTTTTTTTATAAACCATTTACCCCACTTGTGCTCTGTACATACATATTTAATATTAGTTGATTTTCATTTGCTTTTAATGCTTAAAATGATTGTTTTTGTGTCAAAGTCAGTATTTTTTTCCCCCTAAAAATGAAGAAAAATGATTTTTTTTTTATATAATAGATGCAGAGTTGATTTTTTTAAGTGGAATAACTAGAGTCTAGGGCATATGAATGATTTACACACAAAAAAAATTTGAGGCATGTTTAGTTTTTGCGCATGCTCAGATGCAAATAAATTGTTACACTTGACACCCTCGTGGCCACAAGAAGCCACTCCCAATTAACTTCCATAAAAACCTTATACAATAATGTTTTTTTTTACTTTTTTTTTATAAACCATTTACCCCACTTGTGCTCTGTACATACATATTTAATATTAGTTGATTTTCATTTGCTTTTAATGCTTAAAATGATTGTTTTTGTGTCAAAGTCAGTATTTTTCTCCCCCTAAAAACGAAGAAAATGATTTTCTTTTAATATAATAGATGCAGAGTTGATTTTTTTAAGTGGAATAACTAGAGTCTAGGGCATATGAATGATTTACACAAAAAAAAAATTTGAGGCATGTTTAGTTTTTGCGCATGCTCAGATGCAAATAAATTGTTACACTTGACACCCTCGTGGCCACAAGAAGCCACTCCCAATTAACTGCCATGAAAACACTATACAATAATGTTTTTTTTTACTTTTTTTTTTATAAACCATTTACCCCACTTGTGCTCTTTACATACATATTTAATATTCATTGATTTTTCATTGTTTTTTACCCTTTTCAGGCTAGTTTTTGTGATGAAATGACACTTTTTCTATATATAAAAATGATAATAGCTGAACCCTTTCCATACAATAGATGCAAGATGGATTTTTTTGTGTGGATGTTTACGAGATAGGATCTATTAACGATTAACAAAAAGATTGACATTCTTGCATTTTTAGTTTTTGAGAAACAACAACATTTATATCACAAAAAACATAAATCGAACAGTAGAACAGGCTAGAATAGATATATATGCAGCTAAAAGGTACTATTTTGGGGCTTTCAGGTGGCTGCTCACCCAAAAGTTCACTGACACTCCCAAAAGTGTGTGTGTGTGTGTATTGTGTGTGTGTGTGTGTGTGTGTGTGTGTGTGTGTGTGTGTGTGTGTGTGTGTGTGTGTGTGTGGCGCGCATTTGTGTGTGAGTGAGTAAGTGAGTGGGTGTATGTGCGCGTTTGTGTGTGAGCATGAGTGAGTGTGTGTGTGTGTTTGTTTGTGTGTGAGAGAGAGAGCGAGAGAGAGAAAAAGACATTCAACGGAAGAGGAACACACTTCGTTGGCAATTTTTGCAATTGTGTCTGTGACATTGGTAATGCTTGGCCATGCTGTAAATGAGCAGTGTGCCCTACACCCATACTTAAAACATTGGTCAATGTTGCACCTGTGTAAACAAACCCAGACTTTCCCAGACTTTTGTTTTCACTTCATCGGCATCTTGGTAGCGCTGCAAGATGCAGGAGTGCGCATCACTTCAAAGAGTATTTACGAACGAAGGATTTTCCATTATCAAAGAGGCTCTGAGCTGTTCTTTATACTTATCCACATGAATACAATCTATATAAACTACTAAAAATTATTTGTTTTACCACAACAAATGTGGCCTTATTATACACACACACACACACACAACACACACACACACACACACACACACACACACACACACACACACACACACACACACACACACACACACACACACACACACACACACACACACACACACACACACACACACACACACACACACACACACACACACACACACACACACACACACACACACACACACACACACACACACACACACACACACACACACAACACACACAACACACACACACACACAGTTTTGGGAGAGTCTCAGTGAACTTTTGTGCATGCTGGGTGAGCAGCCACTTGAAAGCCCCAAAATAGCACCTTTTAGCTGCATATATATGGAAGCACACAAAGACACACACATACGCACACACAATAATTTCACAACAAACACACAGACACAACCCTTAGGTATCCATATGGACCCTAACCTTTCATGTGTTGCTCATTTTTTTATGTATAGGTCTGCAACTCTAAAAAATTACAAAAATTTTAAAAAAATCATGTTTTTTTCTTGTTTTGTTTTAGGGAGCAATTTGACTTATCAGTAAAAGGTGAAGTAAATGAATAATTCAGCTAAGTGGGGGTAAAAAGTGTAATTTTGGTGTCTTAAGTTTGGGATGCATGCCTAATATCATCACATTTACATATGTATGTCAACATGGCTATGGTTTGAAAAAGATAGGTTTTTACAGATTTTAATGCTTTCAAATTGAGCCATTTTTTACATACAAGTTTGGGTGTTTGAAGTTTGGCTGTCTGTACACACACACACAAACCATAATTTCTCAATATCTACATATACACCACACACTGGTATCCCTACCAACACATCAACACCATTTAGGTTGAAATATTTTTTGACATTGACCTTTGGGGGGCAACACTATTGCAGGACTGACAACCAGGAAAATAGCCTGTCATTCAAGCCCATGTAAAATATACCTAAAGGGCACCAACTAGTAGTTGGGGTGAAAATCACAAATTTTGATGCCTTTTGTCAAGGATGAAAGCACAAAATAATAGAAAAATATATTTTATGCTGGTTTGTCAGCAGGATCAAATTTTGAAAAAACGGCCGTTTTGAATGGAAGTGAATGACGGCAGAAAATGGTCTGAGGGTGTCAAGTGTAACAAAAAAATGTCGTGCCTTTATTATAGGTGCTATGAAGTTGCTGAGTAGAAATTCAGAAATGATCTGCATAAAAATTAACCCTGGCCAAATTGTATTAGGCTAACATAAGCACAGCCAAAGTTATTCAAAAAACAAAACAAAAAAAAAGGCCAAATGGCAGAAAATGGTGCGAGGTGTGCATGAGGGTTAAACACATTCTGGAATGGAATGGTATGATTCGGATCAGTGAACGGACTACAGTGAAGTCGGTGCGTCGGAAACAGTGGTCCGACTGGAAACGTAGCTCACGTCTACATGATTTATTTATTTATTTATTTTGTATGAATAGCATCCCGAAATGTATCGATTTCTAGCGCGGTGGTCGTCAATCGTAGCGGCTAAATTCAATAGAATGGTGAATTATACCAGACAGAGCTTTGTACATGTATAAAAAGCATATTTTCAGTCGTTTTGTAGAGAAATTAAGAGGGATGGCGAAGAGAATAAGGTCATTCAACTACCCGGTACTTACGTAAAAGCGAGCCTCTTCTAAAAGACGAGCCGGGCCGCTGACAAAGGCGTTGTAAAGACAAAATGACAGCTTGTCACGCGCGACACTTTCTGTATGTACAAATCGTTAAAATTCCGAAGAAAATCTGTTGGGAACGGAGTCATTATTCCCCGTGAAGTTCAAGAGGAGCAGTGGTTTGAGAGATACACATCCCAGCTCGCTCTCTCCCTCTCCCTCTCTCTCTCCCTGTGTGTGGGTGTGTGCGTGTGTGTGTGTCTGTGTGTGTGCGGGCGTGCGTGCGTGCGTGTGTGGACCACTCAGCCCCCCTCTCTCTCACTCACTTCAGTTTGTTTTGCTGTCATTTGTGAAATAGCAGTACAATATGTTCTTTAGCTCTAATTCTCTTTTCACGGCTATTAAAATATAAGTAAAAATATTAAATCATTCAATTGGAAATTTTAGGCTTTACATATTCTTAAAGGTCTCTAAAAATGGATATATCTTATGTTGACAGGTCTCACATCTTGGTTCCTAGCGACACACAGACAAGTTAGACGTAAGACTTTTGAATGCCAATCAAAAAGACAGATTATTATTATTTTTTTTTAAATAGCAATTTCTTGGATAATTTAGCATAAAACATGACCTAACATAGATGAATAGTTAGTTTGCTGTGCTGTAAGTTAATTGTTCTGTATTAATATTAGTATAACATTTTCCTCCAATTGGTTTGTTTAATTCACATGGAAAAGTCAGTATTATATGTTATTAGAAAACAATAAAATCATAAATTTGCATTTATTTTGAGTGATTCCAAAAGGCGTGTCTGTCTGCCCGCAGCTTAAAAGGTGCTACGAGGAACTTTTAAATATTTCTGAAACAGTCTGATTTTTCCTCTGATGATCATAAATGACATGTAACAGCAAACAAGACCATCAGTGCAAAGAGTGCTATTTTTATATAGTTTTTTCGTAATGCCTTTGTCATGGGTATACGCTCACCCAGGAACAACAGCTGGCGTAGTAAATACACTACCGCTTTTGTCCAAAGGGGGGCGCTAGAATGAACACAAAATGAAAGTCCCTCGTAGCACCTTTAACTTGCATTTAAAACATCACAGCCCATTCAATAAAACACAAACAGCCGTTATAAAAAAGCTTTATTCAGGAGTCAAACAGGATATCAAAATGATGCATTGGATATACACAGGAAAAGTGGGGACACAATTCTCTGTAACACATAATGTCCACTTCAGCTTACATCCTGTCCAGCCCCGGGCCGTCTGTGTGCTCACAATAAAAACAATCTATGGTTGCGTTCCGAATCGCATACTTTCTACTATATAGTATGTAGAAAAAGATTTTCTGTGGCCAGATTTAGGATGGTTAGAAGTACCCGGATGTCCTACTTCATGCGGCCAAGATTGTTAGTGTTGAAAACTGCATCCTATTTGGTCGATTCTGACCCACAATCCAGTGCGCACGTGAAGTGACGTCACATCGACGAAGCCTCCATATGAAAACAAACGGGGATGCGACGGATATAAAAGCAAGAGGCAAGATCAAGGCGCAATGTTATGATGAAATAAGAGAGTAAAGTATATCCCAATAGTATGCCTACTGCATCCTAACTAGATTCTTTTTATCGTCGGATGTAGTATGTAGAATAGAAAAAGAAGAGTATGCAATTCGGAACGCAACCAATCTCAGTTTTTATCACCAAATAAAACGTCTTGGGAACTTTTAAGCCATTGCTCGAGATTCTGAAAACAGTTTTTTACCCCTTTAAAATCAACCGTTTGTAAAAATCCTTATATGGTCATAACAAGCAAACAACTATCTTAAATCTGCCAAATTTAGTAACTGTTTTAATTAGGTATATTGTACTTTCACACATTTAATTTTAATTGCTGCCATCTTCACCATGTGTAAATTTTCAATTGGTTTTTTCTCTTCACCTGTTGTTGTGTATTTGATGTATTTGCATTGATATTGTTTATGTATTGTTGTGTTTCCTTTGATTTGTTTTGAACTCGACGTCATTGTAAATGAGGGTCACCGCTCAATTGTCTCTGAGGATAAATAAAAGTTAAATAAATAAATAAAAGCAAGGGGCGAAATAAACATGATATTGAGTAGACCAGTTTTATATAAAGGTATTGGGTCGAAAATAAAATGAATGCTGCATTCCATAACAACTCGGAAGTGTAGGAATTCCCAGTTGAGATTTCCGATTTCCCCTCCTAAAAGTTTTCCAGACAACAGACTTGTCTTGTACTATCCTGCTAGTAAATTCGGGGTAAATGCCTGGTGCCGATTTACCCCGACTTTGGGGTCAGAAATCGGATTGGTGCAGCCGGGAAATCCTCCCATTTTCCAAAATGTACTGAACCAAGAATAGAAAACGTACATGTTCAGCACATAGATAGTAAATAATATGGATGTAGCATCCGGGCTGACCTCAGTTATTCACACGGCATCCAATAATCCTGGTTTGTGCGCGTCGCCATTTTGTGAGGGGGAGGGAGATAGCTGACGTATACCTCCGAGGCAAAGTGAGGGACAACGGGCGGAGAGCTGTCACTCAAGAGATCGCGCCAATACATTTTAACCTCCGATAAAATAAAAACTAGCGTGGTCCGAAAAAATTCACCCCCCTCAGTGTTGTCATGGAGATATGACCTAAACATACAGACTAAAATGGTTTTGTGGCCCAGGCTGTAAATAGGTTTAATAAGACTTTGAAAACGGCCTGTCTAACAAGTGAGTCAATGAGAGATGGCTGTCTTCTGCTTCCACCCCCCTAGTGGCACTTCCTGGTTACTACAGTTGTGGTCACTTCCTTATTGGATGCTGGTAAAATCGCTGAGGTTGGGGCTTGGTTCAGCATAACCAATAGAGATGTGCTAAATACATGCTGTTCTGGTTGTTACATGTAATTTAATATTGTGCCATTTTGTCTTTCTGTCTTTCTGTACCTCTGTAGCCCTTATAGTCTGTTAATCATCAATATATGAATGATAATTATCTCAACAAGATTAGTTGATTCAAATGTTTTCGCTGTTTTCCTTACAACTTAAAGGAATACTTCACCCATACGGAAACAGGCGTTCTATCATTATAAAATCGCTATTATAATATCAATGAATGAGGTTTTTCTTCCCTCAGTCTTTCCTCAGTCTTCCCTTGGCCCAGCTGTCCTGTTAATCCTAACCCTTACTGTTGATGTCCACAAGAAGGAACTGTAGGGTTAGGCAGTGAGACCATAAAACACTCTTTCTGCCTTTTCTCAGGCTAGGATGAACCGATTTAAAAAATGTTTGCACATCATACTACAGAGGATCTCAGAGTTCAATACACCTTCATATTCCCACCGGTGAAGTAGGTCTTTAAGAGTTTAAGCTATTGTCCAGAAACTCAAAAACTTTTGGTAATAATCTTCAATAAAAAAAAATAAAAATATAAAAATAATTATTCCAGTTGTGCTTGGATTTAATTCCCAGAAACACAAATAGAGACACTTTTAATGGCGACATTTTACAAGACACATTCATTGATATTTTTTTGTCCCAAAGCTGAAGTTCCTGTCCGTCGGGAAAGGGGGATTTTAAGGTGCACTTGGTTTCGATTTCTCCCCCGCAAAAAAAAAACTTTTCTCAACTGCCTCAAACACACACACTTTAAAGGTCACATATTCTCAGGGGCTCTGGTTGGTGTAGTGGATAGAGGTGCGTACCATATTGGCTCCGGCCTTCGTTGCAGTGGTCGTGGTTCAAATCCGACCCGTGGACCTTTACTGCAGGTCTCCCCTCCCTCTCTCTCTCCCTCTCTCTGTCTCCCATTTCAACTCTGTACTATCTAATAAAGCTTGAAAATGAAAAAGAAAAAAAATCTTAAAAAAGGTCACATATTCTGCTCATTTTCAAGTTTAAAATCATATTTTTTTCCGTTCTACTACTTTGCTGTTTTCATGGTGTAGTGTCCAAATATAAAAACGTTGTATTTCTCACAGTGCTATAGCTGTATCTCTCTCTCTTTTCAGCCTCCGTCTAAAACACTCCGTTCTAGAACCCATGTCTCTTTAAGCCCCGCATTCCAAAAAATCCCAAATCTGCTCTTATTGGCCTTGTAGTGGCCAGTATCTAGGGGTGTGTGCTTATGACAGGTGGATGTAGTGCTAAATTAGGTTGATAATGACGTGTGACTCCCCTAATGATGTCATAAGGAGGCGGAACATTTGACTGGGGTTTTTTGAACATAGGTTTTTTTCAGAAAGGTGGGAAGTGAGAGAAAAAGAGAGAGGGTTGTTTTTGCTCATATACTTTGGGGGTCTTTAAACACACCATATACACCCATATACAGCTCTGGAAAAAATTAAGAGACCACTCCAAATGTTCACTGTCTCTTGTTTTACTCTTTAGAGGCATATGTTGTTTGAGTAGAATTAACATTTTGGTTTTATAATCTAAACTACTGACAACATTTCTACCAAATTCGCAATACAAATATTGGTATTTAGAGCATTTCCATTCATTTATGAAGAGATGAAGATTGAAGAAAAATCCAGACTGGTCTCTTAAATTTTTCCGGAGCTGTAAATGTGTCGCAAAAAACATGAAAAAGTGGCATCATAGTTCACCTTTAATCTCCAGAAAAAACATAACACACGTTTCCGATGTGTGTGTGTGTTGTGTGTGTGTCTCACTTTAGTAATGTTTAGATCCAGCGCTGATCTCCCCAAAAAAATCAGGATTTTAAAACGTCTAAAAGTCTTAAAAAATGTACTTTCCTTGGGGGGGAGGGGGGGTGCTCCTGTGGTGAAGTGGTTAAGAGCATGTACCATTATAGAGTCTCAGTCCTCTTCACAGCAGACCCGGGTTAGTGTTAGAATCCAGCCCGGGTCGTTCTCTGCATGTCATTCCCCCTCCCCTCTCTGACCCATTTCAGCTCTGTCTTTCTATACCCTATCAATAAAGCTTTGAAAAAAACACCCCAAAAAAATCTTAAAAAAAAAAAAAAAAAAAAAAATCCATTCAGCCACTTTCAACACTGTATCACCCCAACATGAGCTCACCCTATCAATAAAGCCCCAAAAAAGTTCCCAAAAAATAAAAAATAAAAACTCCATTGGGCCACTTTCAACGTACCATCCCACCAACTTGACCTTTTCAACACAGCTGTCTCTGTCCATTTTGTTGACGCTGAGAATTTCGCTGACAGGGCGACGGGGCCTGGGTCTTTATTTGGCTCAAAGGGTCAAACAGAGGGCTAAAGGTCCCATAGTTTAGAGGGGTAGAGTTTAGTTAGGGGGGGACAGGGGGGTCAGGAGAATGGGACCTCCCACCTCTGTGTGTATGCGCTCAGTTCACACGGGCTGATCACAAGCATCCTGGATGAGTCCAGACCATCCAGAGCCATTTCAGAGTCCAGACAGAACCGGGAGGCAAGGTGCTCCAAGTGGGTCCCCGACTTCTGCCACCTCTGGGGGGGGGAATAGAATAAATATTATTACAAAAAAATACTAGCTTAAAATCTGGTGCTATTTTGACAATCGCCTCTAGATGCTGCTGAAATATATCATAGAAAAAAAATTATACATATTTTTTTCAAAGTAAATGTATATTTATATTTAATTAAGATTTAATAAGGAAAATAGAATAGAATTGAATTGAATTGAATAGAATTGAATTGAATTGATTTTTATTTTATTTCGAACAAGTAAATAATAAAAAAATAAAAAAGCAATAATAAACAATAAAATAAATGAAACAAGTGGTGAAACAGTTACAATAAAGTAATATTTACACACAATGAAAACCACAAATGAAAATAAACTGTTTTACACTTTGCTTTACCTGTTCGAAAAGGGGTGAGAAGAAAACTTATTTAATCTCACCCCTTCTCCCTGATTTATATATCTATAATGACTATTGGCTTCCTTATTAATGATATAATAATAATTGAAAAATAATAATACATATTAATATATATTAGTTTTCAATGTGATACAATTTGTTACCAATTGCATATTTATCTAATAATATTGTCAAGTAATCTTATAATAATATAAAAATAAATATTATTACAAAAAATACTAGCTTAAAATCTGGTGCTATTTTGACAATCGCCTCTAGATGCTGCTGAAATATATCATAGAAAAAAATTATACATATTTTTTACAAAGTGAATATATATGTTTATTTAAATAAGATTTAATAATAATAATAATAATAATAATAATTATAATAATAATAATAATAATAATAATAATAATAATAATAATAATAATAATAATAATAATACTACTACTACTAATAATAATAATAATAATAATAATAATAATAATAATAATAATAATAATAATAATAATAATAATAATAATAATATAAATAAAATAAAATAAAATCAGTTTTATTTGTGTAGCCCAAAATCACAAATACATTTGTCTCAGTGGGCTTTACATTTCATACAATATGATACAATATGATACAATATGACACCCTGCCCTTACACCCTTAGCTCGGCTGAGAAAAAACTCCCAGTAAAAACCCTTTACCGGGAATAAAAAAAGAATTGAAGAAATCTCAGGGAGAGTCGACAGATCCCTCTCCCAGGACGGACATACTGCAATAGATGTCATAAGTAGAGAAAATCATGAAGGAATTTGATCATTGACCTGGGGCCTATTGCATAAAAGTGGAATAAAGACATCCAGGATGATTGATAAAGCCAGCCTTGACAAAGTCTAGCCTGGGCACTTTGGATTAGTCAGTTGCATAAACGCCAATCCAGGATGTAAAGGAGCCGCTTTGTCAAGCCAGGTGTAAGTCATTCTGTTAAGTGCCAGCCCACAGCTTTCAGAAGTAGACCCAGAGATCGAACACAGATTTACTGATGTAAAAATGTAAAAGACGGCCCATTTTCCCACAATGCCTTGCTAGTTTAAACCGTAAGTCAGGGGGCAG
This sequence comes from Ammodytes dubius, assembly GCA_026122265.1. Classification (NCBI taxonomy): domain Eukaryota; kingdom Metazoa; phylum Chordata; class Actinopteri; order Uranoscopiformes; family Ammodytidae; genus Ammodytes; species Ammodytes dubius. Next base: position 25,131,304 of record CM047522.1, on the reverse strand, counting down.
TTCATTTTATACAGGGGATGTCATCTCTGCCAACTAATCTTGATGTCCCTGCATTGTTTTATGATAAAATAGTTGACAGTGAGCAGTCTGCAGGTGCATTTAAAAAATAGAATATCATGGAAAGTCCATTCAAAAAGTGAAACTTTCATTACACAAAGTGAAATATGTCAGGCCTTCTTCTTGGATGGTAAATGGTAAATGGACTTGACTTATATAGCGCTTTTCTAGCCGATTTTCTCAGCCCCAAAGCGCTTTACATATCTTACCACGTTCACCCATTCATACACACACTCATACACCGATGGCAGTATGAGTGTTGCTCCCTGAACCATTGGGAGCAATTTGGGGTTCAGTGTCTTGCCCAGGGACACTTCGACATGTGGCGGGGAGACGGGGAATCGAACCTCCGACCGTGCACTCCAGAGGCAATCTT
>CM047522.1:25080871-25083371 GCA_026122265.1 Ammodytes dubius | reverse complement strand
CACTTTCTTTTGGTGACAAGCGTATACAGCCATGCCACTGGCACAACTCTCAGAAATGTACTTTGCACTAGTTGCTCCGTGCTTGTGGAACCAACTGCCACCTGACAAATGTGATTCCCCCTACATTTCTGCCTTTAAATCAAGGCTCAAAACCCATATGTACACCCTGGTGTTTCCTCCCCATTAACTATCTTACCTCTGCACTACTATCTGTGTTTATGTGGATGTATGGGCTTTACGTCTTTTATTTTGGTTATTGTTATTGTACCTTCATTGTTTACCTACTGAATGCACTATGTACAGCACTTTGGACAGTGCAAACTGTCATAAATGTGCTTTTATAAATACATTTTACTTACTTACTTACTTATAACTCACCCAGGCCCTTGCGCACAAATCACCCCATCCCCAGAATTTTGGATAATAGGCATGATGCAGCAATTTAGGGTTGACATTGTGCTAACTATATAGACTCAAAGTGTAGCATACCAAAGCACTAAAACATGTGTCAAATGTTTTCAAACGTGTCTATAATTGTTCAGACACAATAATCAAAAAACCTTGATCATAGAAATTTTACTTTGAAAGGCAAAACACAGTTTTTTGAGCTTAAATGTGCTTATATCTTATTCCTTGTGTCTCCCTTCTTTACAGGATGAGTCAAATGGATGGCTCTTCTTAAATATGTGGTCACATTTCCAATTTCTTCCACGGTTTTCTAGAAACAAGGGGTTTTGCAACTTCCAAAACGCACAAATCACCCCACCTTCCCCTATATACATATATATATAATTTTTTTTTGTGTGGTGCACAATTAATGTACTAGCACGCGCGATGTGTGCTTTTGCATGGTCATAACTGCGCGAAATAAATGTAGTAAATAAATGTGCCCATGTGTCTCCAAGCGTTTCGCTATCAGCTGCTCTGTGTATGCAGCTTTGCGCTCGCGATTGTACCGCAGAGTAAGTGTATGGTCCATTATTTGTATTTAGTGTGTCTGCATAATATTGCACCAGTAGAAACTTTGCATGTTTGCACAACATTTGTACCTTCACACAGCAAACAAAATTGCACAACTGTAAAGTCAGTGTCTGTAGTTTTTTTGTATTCAAATAAGCAGTTGTTGTATTTCTGTACTGTGCATTGGCATCTTTGAGCAAAATACAGACACTACACTGTTTTAGACTGTATCTGACCATTTAAGTGCAATGGCTGTATTTGGCTTCCTATACTTGTGAGGACCTTTATTACTTGAAAACATGTTTCTATTAGTTAGAGTGTGTATTCTAGAACACACACACACACAGCAACAACAACCAAAATGCGATGCACATTTTTAAAACATAACATCATTTGCACACATTTGCATATTAACATTCTAGAACCCTACACACAATGGTGACCATGACATATTTAGAATAGAACTACGTGATGTCACCGTTCAGAATATGAGAAAAGGTTCATTTCAGACACAGACACCTGAATGAGCACAAGTATTATTACACATCCTCCTCAACCTTTTGAATAGAAAAACTACAAGTGAAGACCTGAGAACTACAAATATATCTGACTCCAGAGCAGATATTTAAAGAAGAAGAAGAATGTATCAACTGATAGAGGTACAGTGTTAATATCAATCTACTAACTGACTACAATTACTTTTACATGAGAGAGAGAGAGAGAGACAAACAGAGACAGAGACATACACAGACAGACAGACAGACAGACAGACAGACAGACAGACAGACAGACAGACAGACAGACAGACAGACAGACAGACAGACAGACAGACAGACAGACAGACAACACACACACCCACAGACAGACAGACAGACATACACACACACACACACACACACACACACACACACACACACACACACACACACACACACACACACACACACACACACACACACACACACACACACACACACACACACACACACACACACACACACACACACACACACACAGACACACACACACACACACACACACAGAGACATACATACACACACACCCACAGACAGACAGACAGACACACTACATTGAATGTAAGAGGGTAATATTATTGTGTAATATATTATATATTCCCCCCCCCCCCAGTATGAAGACTATCTGAGCCCAATGGAGGCGTGGCTAGAGAGGGTGAGAGACTCAGAGCCCCCGACCATCACAAAGAGACGCAAGAGAAAGGCCACGAAGGCCCAGGCCTACCTGGCAGCCATGTTGGGGGTCTACGACCACAATGTTCAATATCCCAAAACTGATGCAGACCCCGGAAAGATGGCAACCATATATGAAGAGGAGGAGGAAGAGCTAGAGAGGTAGGAGGATTTGTGTGTGTGTGTGTGTGGGGGGGGGAGGGCAGGGGAGGGGGGTGTGTGCGTGTGTGTGTGTGTATGTGTGTGTGTGCGTAAAATTTTTTAAAAATTAAGAGACCAGTCTGGATTTTTCTTAAATCTTCATCTCTACATTACTTATTGAAAAAATGCTC
>CM047522.1:25035871-25038371 GCA_026122265.1 Ammodytes dubius | reverse complement strand
ACTTTGTTGGTGTAGAGCGTGTCAGGGAGGGACCATCTCTCTCTCTGTCTCCCCATCTCAACTCTGTACTATCTAATAAAGCTTGAAAATACCAAAATATTGTCTTAAAAAAAATATATATATATTTGAATTTCGGATCAAGCTATGTCCCTATACGTCCATAGAAAATGGGAATTATCCTCACTGTAACAGCAGTCATTTTCGAGGTAGACCCTTAAATGCTGCGATTGATCAGAAGAGAGCATTCATCAGTGCCGCGAAATAAAATACATTAGGAAAACCAGGCAGGATTCAGAAAGAATTACTCAACCGTTGATCATATATTTTTACTCAAACAAATTATTGATTTGTACTGCTTTAAAAAGAAAAGTTTATTTTGCTGTTTCATTGATTACAGTAAGGCATTTGACACAGTCTGGAGAGATGCACTCTGGTATAAGCTCTTAAAGATAGGTATCCAGGGTAAATTCCTTAATGTAGTTATCAATATGTATAAAAATATAAAATCATGTGTATATGTTAATGGGGCTAAATCTGAGTTTTTTGCAAGTTTAACAGGAGTTAGACAGGGTGAAAACTTATCACCATTGCTGTTTGCCCTCTTCATTAATGACTTAGAGGATTATCTTTTACAAAAAGGTTGTGAGCCCATTACTTTCGATGATGCTGTGTTAGACAATTATATACAACTAATGGCACTTATGTACGCTGACGATACTATTATCATGTCTACAACTAAGAGAGGGTTACAGAAAGCTATAAATCATATGTGTGACTTCTGTGAGAAATGGAAACTAAAAGTTAATAGCGATAAAACTAAAGTTACAGTTTTTGGTTTTAGAAGAGCTGATACTAGTACATTACAGTTTGTCTGTAACGGTCAAAGTCTAGAGACTGTACATTGCTTTAGATATCTTGGTGTCATCATGAATTACAATGGCTCATTTAAAATTGCTATTGAGGAACTGCGTAAGCAAGCATTGCGCGCAATGTTCGCTTTACTCAACAAATGCAGAAAGCTTCAACTTTCTGTAGATGTCACTCTGGACCTCTTTGACAAGTTGGTTACTCCAGTTATGTTGTATGCATGTGAAGTGTGGGGGTTTGAGAAACTACATCTGTTAGAAAAACTACATCTCAAATTTCTAAAGTACATCTTAAAAGTTAAAATGACAACCTGCAGTAATATGGTATATGGAGAACTTGGACGGTACCCACTATGTGTTACAGTTAAAAAAAGAATAATTGGATATTGGGGGAGACTGTTAGAAAGTAAAGAAAGTAAACTTAGTAAAATCATGTACAATCAGCTACACAGCCTGCATAGCAGCGGTGTGTATGCTTCACCCTGGGTAGCACAGGTGAAAAAGATACTGGATGACTGCGGGTTGTCATACATTTGGATAAATCAGAAGTACAACAACATTAACTGGCTGAAAAGAACTGTTGAGCAGAGGTTGCAAGATCAATTCATTCAGAAATGGCAGAGCGAGCTTACAAGCATGACTTCCTGTGACACATACATTGAATTTAAACAAGAGTTTAAATTAGAAAAATATTTGCTATATGAAAACCAAAAGTCCAGGCAGGCTATATGCAATTTGAGAACAAATAACACCAGAATACCTAAAGTCACTGGAAGGTACAAAGGGCTGGAACGAAGTGAAAGATCTTGCAACCTCTGTGATTCCAACTGTGTTGGTGATGAGTATCATGTATTTTTTGAGTGTAAAAATGTAAATGTAGTGTACTTTAGAGATAAATACCTGCCAAAATATTATGTTTATTTTCCATCTCACATAAAATTGATTTTGCTTTTGAGTTCAAAAAACCAGGGGTTATTGTTAAAACAGGCGCCTTTCTGAGACATGTATTGCCATTGTTTAAGTAATGTTTTTGTTTGTTTTTGTTTTCTTGCCGTACACCATTGTTTTCTTTTGTAATGATTTAATTTGAACTGTGTGCTCCATGCCATGTGCTATGGCCGTGAGCCTTAATAATAAATGAAATGAAAAGAATATAATTATTTTAATATATTTTAACTTATTTTTTAAATCCACCCTGGGAATGAATCAAATGTATTGTTATATAATGGATATATCCTGGTATATAGGTCTCTATATCTATATCAATTGGTCTCTCGAGGATAAATAAAAGTTAAATGAAAAAATAAATATATATAGAGTTGTTTATCCCGATGATTGACTCTTTTCTGGTTCATATATTGTGTTTTCAAACATGTGATGTCAAGCGTCCAGATGTTTTTCACAGTGAGTGCCAAAGCGTGCCTTAGCTGTACTTTGAGATGATGCTAACATGCTAACTGTAGCGTGTTTACATGGTGTGATGGGTCCAGGCTTAAAGCACAGCTGAGCCTGCAGCTGACAGAGACACAAGACACAGACATACTAGGGCTGTGTTGGAAAAGCCCTAACGTCCTACTAATACTAACGTCATACTCATACTAAAGGCCATACTAACGTACTCATACTAAAGCCCT
>CM047522.1:25023371-25025871 GCA_026122265.1 Ammodytes dubius | reverse complement strand
CACATTCATACACCGATAGCAGCAGGCTAACTATCGACATTCACACGAGGCAAGGTGGGTGAAGTGTCTTGCCCAAGGACACAACAACTATGACACAGGTGGCAGGGCGGGGATCGAACCTCCAACCCTTTGATCATCGGCCGACCCGCTCTACCACCTGAGCCACAGACGCCCCATGACCTTTTGAAATTGTTGTTTACTTCTGCTGAGCATGCGCCACTCAAAGAGATGCCCAATGTGGTTATTGCTCACATATTCCACTATGTTAATCCACAGTGCAGCCTCTTTCACTCTTGACCCAGAGCGAAGGAAGCAAAAACTACCCAAACAGATGCAAAGATAGATACTGATTCTCTTGGGACTTATGTGATGAGTTCAGGGACATACGGTACGGTCGGTAATTTGTGGTGGATTTTTTTTTTGGGCAGTGGCTGATTTGCATTGCAATTAAAAAAGGCTCAAGAAAAACCGCTGCAGTTATTATAAAATCACTAAAGCTTGTACACGCACACACACACACACACACACACACACACACACACACACACACACAAGCTCTCAGAGAAGAAACTGGTCCCATGTGGAAAGGGTTTTCATTTCGCAGCAGAAGATAAGACATATTTTTTTCCCGTTATATAAGAAGTAAGTGAAGAGGCAAAATTATCAGTTTGGTCAGTGTTGGTGATGCTGAAGTATTATGACTAAATATACGTAATGCAAAAATAATTAACGTGAAAATGCAAGTTAAAAAATGCCTCTAATATACACACACACACGCACTCACTCACTCACTCACTCACTCACTCACTCACTCACTCACTCACTCACTCACTCACTCACTCACTCACTCACTCACTCACTCACTCACTCAACACACACAAACATAAAAACACACACACTCCCACCCAAGTGTCATCAAGTCAACAACGATTTGGAACTGGGAAAAAGCCTGTGTGTGTGTGTGTGTGTGTGTGTGTGTGTGCGTGTGTGTGTGTGTGTGTGTGTGTGTGTGTAAGGCCTTTTCACACCTTTCAACACACACACACACACACAGACTGAGCCTTTTTGCTTTTGACTTTCGACGCTTTCCGCTTTTTCTCTCCACTGTATATCTGCAGCTTGGTAAATTCATTTTTATCTGCGACTCTTTGACAAGATGGGGCTATAAATGGATTTGAGGCAGAAGCAGCAGGCAGCAGACTTTAGGCATTTCAGATAGATAGATAGATAGATAGATAGATAGATAGATAGATAGATAGATAGATAGATAGATAGATAGATAGATAGATAGATAGATAGATAGATAGATAGATAGATAGATAGATAGATAGATAGATAGATAGATAGATAGATAGATAGATAGATAGATAGATAGATAGATAGATAGATAGATAGATAGATAGATAGATAGATAGATAGATAGATAGATAGATAGATAGATAGATAGATAGATAGATTCAGAACTTTTTCCATCAACTGTGTATTATATAAGACAGTTACTTCAAGTAAAATCTTTCCGAAAATTTGCCGGAATGACTTTGGGGTTGAAAATATAACAAAGGCAGGGCCAAAAGGAATCTATAACACACACACACACACTCTCTCACGCACACACACACACACACACACACACACACACACACACACACAGACTCTCTCTCTCTCTCCTCTCTCTCACACACACACACACACACACACACACACACACACACCCTCTCTCTCTCTCTCTCTCACACACACACACACACTCACACACACACACTCTCTCTCTCTCTCTCACACACACACACACACACACACACACACACACACACACACACACACACACACACACACACACACACACAAACCCAGAGTCAGAGAGTGGAAAGCAGCTGGGTTAGACCTTGTATTAATCTTTAGAGCGAGCGCGTACGGTTGAAGCTCCTGGGAGGCTATTAGCTTCAGGACTATTCAGCGCTTCATTTTGGATTAGCTCGCGCCGGGACGGGGATTAACACACACACACACACACACACACACACACACACACACACACACACACACACACACACACACACACACACACACGCACACACACACACACACACACACACACACACACACACACACACACACACACACACACACACACACACACTCCCATATTACAATAGATCCAAAAAGCCCTTTTCGCTGTTACTGTATATCGCCGGGTCACCTCTGCTGCTCTACTGTTATACTGTCTTATACTGTCTTTTGAAAATAGAACAAAAGACCGTCAGATAGTGAATATAGCTCATAATCTGTCCTCTGGTGCATTGAATGGGTTTTTTAATTGGACTAAGCTAAATGATAATGCCATTTAAAGGTGCTCCGAGGAACTTTAAGTTTTTTGTCAATTCTAGCGCCCCCCTTTGGACAAAAGCGGTAGTGTTTTTACTACGCCAGCTGTTGTTCCTGGGTGAGCGTATTACCCATGACGAAGGCATTAAGAAAAACTACATACAAATAGCGTTTT
>CM047522.1:24968371-24973371 GCA_026122265.1 Ammodytes dubius | reverse complement strand
GCTTTTAGTATGAGTAGGACGTTAGTATGAGTAGGACGTTAGTAGGGCTTTTAGTATGAGTAGGACGTTAGTATGAGTAGGACGTTAGTAGGACGTTAGTAGGACGTTAGTAATGAGTAGGACGTTAGTATGCCGTTTGGGTCATCTTGTTCTCTTGTCTGGTTTAAACCTCCATTTGCTCCCTGTCGGCTCGCTGGGTGTGTGTGTGTGTGTGTGTGTGTGTGTGCGTGAGACCATGTGTGTGTGTGTGTGTGTGTGTGTGTGTGTGTGTGTGTGAGACCATGTGTGTGTGTGTGTGCGTGAGACCATGTGTGTGTGTGTGTGTGTACTTTTTTGTTCTCAGCTTGCATCACTCTCCCCCTCTGTATCTCTCCACTCCTTTTCTATTCTATATTCTCTCACTTTTTTCGCACACACACACACACACACACACACACACACACACACACACACACACACACACACACACACACACACACACACACACACACACACAGGTAAAGACAATGGCAGCATTATTGGTATATTGTGTATTTTGCACACCACCCTATTGTCACTGCTGTTTTCTCTCAAATCTCTTTAATATTGTTCTTGGTCTTTGTGCTCTCTTTCAGTCTCTGATTGTGTACACACACACACACACACACACACACACACACACACACACTTATCTTTCTCTTACACTCTCTTTATGCTCCCTTTACCCACCGCACTCTCTAAACTAGATTGATGGCTCAATCCTACATGCATCAAGGTGAGGATTACAATTTTCACACCAAAACACACACACACACACACACACACACACACGGTGGTAAAGACAATAACAACCCAATAGTCACTCCTTTTTCTCTCCCACACACACACACACACACACACACACACTTATGTATTTCATCATAACATTGCGCCTTGATCTTGCCTCTTGCTTTTATATCCGTCACATCCCCGGTTGTTCTCATACTCAGGCTCCGTCGATGTGACGTCAATTCCAGTGCACACTGGATTGTGGGTCAAAATCGCCCCAAATAGCATGCTGTAACACTAAAAATCTCTACCGGATGTAGTAGGTATCCGGGTATTTTTAAGCATACTAAATCTAACCACATGGTTACACACTGTTCCAATTGTAGCATACTGATTTGATAAAGAAAATTCCATTAAGAACACAAGGATAGTCTCTCGTTCTTCCCCTCTCAAACACACACACACACACACACACACACATAGACACAGACAGACAGACACACACACACACACACACACACACACACACACACACACACACAGACACACACAGACACACACACACACACACACACACACACATTATTGTGTAAAGCCATGTGTCCTGTTGCGTGACAGAGCAGCTGCGTGTCTTATCACTGACAGTTCATTTCCAGTTAATGCTTTTACACACACACACACACACACACACACACACACACACACACACACACACACACACACACCACACACACACCACACACACTATACTCATGTGACACTGATATACTCATAACATGAATAAAACACGTATGAATGTGTTTTCGACACGTGTTCGAATATGATTTATTGACAGTCTTTGCTGAGCATGGATGGCTCCATCTGAAAAACTACAAGAACTGTGTGTGTGTGTGTGTGTGTGTGTGTGTGTGTGTGTGTGTGTGTGTGTGGTGTGTGTGTGTGTGTGTGTGTGTGTGTGTGTGTGAGTGAGTGAGTGAGAGCGAGTGATTTTATCAGTTTTTTTTGTGTATGAGAGAGACACACGCACACACACACATACACACACACACACACACACACACACACACACACACACACACACACACACACACACACACACTTCGATAATGTTACAGTCAAAAGATGCTTGATTATGCTGCATCCTCACTTTAAGAAAAATATAAAAATATTTGCTGATTCTTGCTGTTTTTCTTTCCTGAATCATTTATAAGGAACGTGAAAGAAACGTGCTTTTTACTGTAATGCATAAAACGTACAGTACACACACACAGACCTACACACACACACACACACACACACACACACACACACACACACACACACACACACACACACGGCGCGGATCGGTGATTGCAAATTGCCTGTCTGTGAATAACACCAACGCAACTCTTCATTTCAGCTGAGCGCCACGCAGGAGCAAAAACAAGAAATCACTCGAGTTTGTGTCTTAAAAAACTGTGTGTGTGTGTGTGTGTGTGTGTGTGTGTGTGTGTGTGTGTGTGTGTGTGTGTGTGTGTGTGTGTGTGTGTGTGTGTGTGTGTGTGTGTGTGTGTGTCTGTGTGTGTGTGTGTAGGTGTGTGTGTGTGTGTGTGTGTGTGTGTGTGTTTATTTATCTGTCGCCTGTTCCATGAGCACTACCATTATAATATTTACAGAAGCTAGCTAGACCTGCTGTTTAACATTAACTGGTGATATTCACAGGGATATTTATATATATATATATGATTTTATTTATAGGACACATGAAGATCCATAGTACAATGTATAAAAAATAGACTCAATACATAAATAACAACAAAAAGCACACCAATGCATGCAGATTTTAAAAAAACACAAATAAAATAAGAGATCAGCATACAACACTTGCAGTATACAGAGATGCCCTCCAATGTCTCCAGAGTGTGGATGAGAACCTGACAGAGCTGAGCCCAGGCTTGACCAATGCCTGAATAATACTGTTTTCAGATGCTGTCAACCTACACATGAAACGATACATCAAATTCCTAATTAAAGCATGACAGGTAGGCACACCAACATTAACAAACATTAATTCATTCATTCATTCATTCATTCATTCATTCATTCATTCATACAAACATTTGACTGGCACTAGACCATCTCGGTATTCTGAGAAGCATCCGCATTCCGGCATTATACGCCACAGTTAGTTGCTTTTTCTGTAAGCACGCCACAAATGGATAGCCTAGTAATGCTACATTTGCAGCAAATCAGTCACTCAATTTTTGACCAATTTAAAAACAAAACAATGCATCCTACAGATAACAGAAGCCAGGTAAAGCCCTGTTTGTTTGGTAAGTAGAATATAGTGTACCAATATAGTAGTATTTCTTTTTTACAGTTATTTCTAACCTTTATTCATACAGGTAAATCCCATTGAGACCGGAGACTCTTTTACAAGGGAGACCTGTTTTCCTTTCCCACGTTACCATTCACACACACTCATACACCGATAGCAGGCTAACTATCAACATTCACACGAGGCAAGGTGGGTTAAGTGTCTTGCCCAAGGACACAACAACTATGACACAGGTGGCAGGGCGGGGATCGAACCTCCAACCCTTTGATCATCAGCCGACCCGCTCTACCACCTGAGCCACAGTCGCCCCTTTTGTATGACTTACAGCTCTGGAAAAAAAAATAAGAGACCAGTCTGGATTTTTCTTAAATCTTCATCTCTACATAACTTATTGAAAATGCTCTAAATTGGTGGCGTAGTGGATAGAGCGCGTACCATATTGGCTCCGGCCTTCGTTGCAGTGGTCGCGGGTTCAAATCCGACCCGTGGACCTTTACTGCAGGTCATCCCTCTCTCTCTCTCTCTCTCTCTCTCTCTCTCTCTTTCTCTCTCTCTCTCTCTCTGTCTCTCCATTTCAACTCTGTACTGTCTAATAAAGCTTGAAAAATGCCAAAAAATAATCTTAAAAATAAAGAAAATGCTCTAAATGAAAAAAAAAAATTATTGTGAATTTGGTAGAAATGTTGTCAGTAGTTTATATTATAAAACCAAAATGTTCATTCTACTCAAACATATGCCTCTAAATAGTAAAAACGAGAGACACTGAACATTTGGAGTGGTCTCTTCATTTTTTCCAGAGCTATATGTGGAGGTTCCAAATTCCCCATTAACTTCGTTGCTATCGGCGACTATCACAAATCACAACTAGTAAAGTGGGTTATTGTGGTACTTAGTGTGCTATCAACTGTGTGTGTGTGTGTGTGTGTGTGTGTGTGTGTGTGTGCGTGCGTGCGTGCGTGCGTGTGTGTGTGTGTGTGTGTGTGTAATATATCAGCTGTTTAATTGGAAACTTTCTGGTGGTAAAAAAACCCAAACCTTTATAATATCCTCCAAAGGCCTTTTACACCATAAGAGGAAAAGCATAGGTGTAATCAATTATGTTACTAATGGTAACGGTGCCTTTAGGTGTGTGTGTGTGTGTGTGTTGTGTGTGTGTGTGTGTGTGTGTGTGTGTGTGTGTGTGTGTGTGTGTGTGTGTGTGTGTGTGTGTGTGTGTGTGTTGTCTGTGTGTGTGTGTGTGTGTGTGTGTGTGTGTGTGTGTGTGTGTGTGTGTGTGTGTGTGTGTGTGTGTGTGTGTGTGTGTGTGTGTGTGTGTGTGTGTGTTGTGTGTGTGTGTGTGTGTGTGTGTGTGTGTGTGTGTGTGTGTGTCTGTGTGTGTGTGTGTGTGTGTGTGTGTGTGTGTGTGTGTGTGTGTGTGTGCATTCCTGGGTGCTGAGCAGAAATCGCTACTATAGTAGAGGGTTTTCCCACAATTTTATGTTTGAAATATTATCGTTATCTTTCAGTTTTCACACTGAATAATATGAGCTCCCGCCTCTCTCTCTGTGTGTGTGTGTGTGTGTGTGTGTGTGTGTGTGTGTGTGTGTGTGTGTGTGTGTGTGTGTGTGTGTGTGTGTGTGTGTGTGTGTGTGTGTGTGTGTGTGTGTGTGTGTGTGTGTGTGAATCATATCTCTCTTTTTTTCTGTGTGTCTCTCTCTTCCCTGTATGACTTTCAGCATGTGTCCACCGAGCAGAACTATTCTATTCCATTCCATCCAAACGGACTCTCTCTCTCACACACACACACACACACACACACACACACACACACACACACACACGACTCATGTATCTTCATTGGGACTGAATTTCTCTTTCCATTTCTTAGTTTCAGTTTCTGCGTTTCTCTCTCTCGAGGAGGAAAAGCAAGATCGATGCTCCAATCTGTGTGTGGTGT
>CM047522.1:24859061-24968271 GCA_026122265.1 Ammodytes dubius | reverse complement strand
ATAGAGATAGCGGCGCTGCTGTGCATGAAGTTAACTGGACCCGTGTCTGCGTTGGCCTCTGAAGATGGTAGTGGGGTAAGGTGGTTGGTTAGGCTGTGTGTGTGTGTAGTGTGTGTGTGGTGTGTTGTGTTGTGTGTGTGTTGTGTGTGTGTTGTGTGTGTGTGTTGTGTGTGTGTGTTGTTTGTTGTGTGTGTGCTGCGTGTCTCTGTGGGGCTGTGTGTGTGTTGTGCTGTTTCTTTGTCTGTGTGCATGTTGTTCTATGTCTGGTGTGTGTGTGTGTGTGTTGTTTCTTTGTCTGTGTGTCGTGTGTGTTCTCTGTGTGTGTGTGTGGTGTGTGCGTTGTCTCGTGTGTGTGTGAACATGCGATACTGAAACTGCGTCTCCTCAAAAAAAAAAAACCAATAGTGCTGCAGCCTGTTTGTCCGATGTCCAATGAGCTGAGTCCAAACGTTGGAACGTCCCTCTCAGGAAAAAAAAAAAATAAAAATCAGAAATCCAAAATGGCGTCAACCGGCAGCAAGCTCAGATCCAGAATTTTTTTTTTCAGAATAGTCAAGAATTGTCAAAAGTTCAAATGCAGGATATTACAACCTCTCTTCCCCCCCCCCCCTCCCCCTCCCTCCCCTGTCCCAATAAACCCCATTTGTCCCTGTCAATCAACCCCCCTCTCCAAAAAAATCTCCTCTCTCTTTCTCTTTCTCTCTCATCATCTTCGTAAGCGCGTTGTCATCTCTCCATCTCTCCACCGATTGGCTGGTTTCTCTACGGAGGTGTTATTTAGACCAATCAGGAGCATTCTTCCCCGATGCGTTGGCAGGACCGTCCCACCTTGCGGTCCAGCTTCACCATCTTGAGCACGGCCTCCTCGCGCCCGCGGCCCAGGTGGTCGAACAGGCAGTCGTGTTGCTCGGGGAGACGGTGCAGCATGCAGAACACATAGCCTGTTGGGGGCGAAAGGAGAGAATAAGCTTACTGTCGGATAGTTTAGGACTAAGATACAAGCAGTTACTGTACGGATAGTTTAGGACTAAGATAAGTTAAGTTATCTTTTTTGTCATTGTACACGAGGCACATGAATTGTCTTTTGTATCCCCTCTAGTCAGAGCGAGGGTCAGCGCAGTACAACCTGAGCAGTTTATATGTCTTGCTCAAGACCCAATGGTGGCACGTAATCTAATCAACTATGCTATTTTATAACTACACCCTCTTGTTCGTGCCTGGTGATCGACCACGACCTCATGGTTACTGGTCGCCACCTTACCTCTATTGCCATCCTACCACCCCTACCCTACTATCTGACAGATAAACAGTTCAAACCACTGTTAATAGTACAGCCTTAAAAGATGGAGTCAGTGATTCTGGGAAGCGCTTGTTGTCAAAATCTGGATTTTCTCTTCAGCGTTCAACACAACCCATGGCCCGGGGCAGTAATACGATAGGCAGGGCGAAGATGATTGGCCAGTCACAGTTAGTAGTCGTTTTTGTAAAATACAACATGGTTAACTGTATATAATTTGTAATATATCAACATTCCATCTAACTAAAAGAAAAGTAAAACAACCAAATCTAAAGAGAAATTCAATGCTGTACCTATAGTAATCACCAATATTCAGAAGAACTTTATATATTTTGGCTACAGGGCAATATAAATATAAAGGGGCCAGTAAAAGGCTAATCTACTGGCCATGCGGGCCATTTTTTTTTATTTTGATTTGATTTAGTTTATTTCAGACATACAACAAACAAATTATGTTTTACAAAAAAAAAAAAAAAAAAAAAAAATTATCTGTGTTGTCGAGTATGCCTGAAAAGGAGCAGGAAGAAGTATACACTTATCTAATCCTACCCCTTTTCCTTAAACAAAAAAATAAAAAAAAATCACAATATCTATTAAATAAAAAAATAAAAATAAAATAATGTGAGGTACTGACCACAGCGGCAGGACCCCAGCTCCTGCTGCACCAGCTCTAGTTTGGTTTGGCAGCGGAAGCAGCGGCGGCGGTTCTTCTGCTTGGTCTTCCCCCCGCGGGGCGACTCGCTGCCCCCCTCCTCCCCCTCCGCCCGGGGACGCTTCTCTGGAGACTCCTCACTCTCCGAGCCCGACTCTGGAAGAAAAAAGGTTTTTTATAAATAATTTTTTTTTTCTTTTTTTTTGAATGATTTTTACAGTATATTTTTAAACATTTAATTTTTATTTATTTATTTTTTATTATTTTTATTTATTATTATTATCATTACTTCTACACACTAAAGTCACATTCCACCAATACAAAAAAAATAAAAAAGAACAAATACATGATGACATAATAATAAATAAAATAATAAAACATACAATAAAACTAAAAAACATGATAAGGATCCCAAGATAAATTCGGTGGTCTTGCAAAGTAATCAGAGTGATGGGGCGAATTTTTTTTTTTTACAACCATTGAAAATATCAAATCAAACGGAGACTCAGCATTACTGTTAGCTCTCAAAGTGGGGCAGGTAACACAGCCCTATCGTGGCAGAGGGGAGGGGGAGGGCGACTGTACCTGATTCTCGGGGCCGTTTTGTGGGTGTGCAGAGTGTTCCCTGGGCTGTTTCTGTGGACGAGACGCCTGGAGAGGGAACACCAAGAGACAGTGTGAGAGACTGAGATGGTTAACTGTCTATTACGATACCATGCATTCATGTTAAGGGAAATAAAATATCATGCAATAGCTAAAATACGATATGGAATTAATGTGTTGAACCATCATTATGAAGTGACGCTGCGACTTAACACGGTAAAAATTTCATAATTTTTGGTTTCTTTAAAAAATAAAAAATAAAAAAAGACCACTTCTTAATCCCTGTTTTTATTGCAAATCATTGCAACTGATCGATAGGATACTTTTCCTACTCAACCGCCCCACAACGCATTTTCAAACGACATGGAAGTTTTTTTATTGCTTCTGTATACTTTAGTGTAAACGGTCCGACGAAACTCGCATACACAATCGATGGTTAAAGCTGGGGTATGTGATTTCTGATTGGTCAAAGTTAACATGAGCTGTACACTTTGACCAATCAGAGCGAGGCTTCGATTCTCTGTTCTTATTGGCTGTTGGGACTGTCCATTCACTTTGGCACGACTTTGTTGGTGTTGTAGAGCGTGTCAGGGACGGACCATAGGGGAGGGACCAAAGAGAACAAGTGGAGCGGTTGAGGTATTTGGATTCGAATCTCTATCCCAACTAGCTTTTTTTCTCCCCAAATCATATACCCCAGCTTTAAGTAGACTAGACAGTATGTAGTATATACATGTTGAGTATAGGAGGGAGGACGTTAGTAGGGCTTTGTGTGAACGTGTGAACCCGTCTCACCTTCCCGTGCTGTGCTAAACGATGGCGAGGGCTCCTCGGTGGAGGGCAGCTCTGGGCCGGAGGGCGGCGACGTGGTGGACACTAGTGATTGGCTGCTGCTCTCGCTGACGAAGGCTCCTGATTGGCTGCTGCTGGCCGGGCTGGGGAGGGGGAGGGGCTTAGAGGGACAGTCCTCTCCCGCCGGCTTCTGACCGACGTCTGGGGGGAAGGACAGAGAGGTAAGTTAGTTTATTAAGTTAAGTTCAAAATTCATTCATTTTCCTTTATTTAACCTCGAAAGATCAATTGAGGAGTGACCCTCTTTTTCATGACGTTGAGATTATAAATACACAATAAAAAATACACAACAAGCTGACAAAGAGACAAAAACAATTAAAACATGCAGATCAATTTACACGAGGCACATTGAAATTAGTCTTTTCTCATCTCCCCTCTCAAGTCACCACACTCCAGAGGGGGTCAGAGCGCAGGGTCAGCCATAGTACAGCACCCCTGGATCGCTCTAACCACTACACCATGAGCGCCCCCTCACCGCCGAAAAGAAAAAAGTTTTTTTTTATTTTTTTATTTAATTATATGCAGCAAGTGCAAGTATGCACAAAACTTAAAAAACATTATTGATGTTTTTACATAATAAAGCAATTCCATGCAAGCATATATTGATGACTTTATGTGATAAGTTTTTTGCTCTTTGACATTGCATTGTGTGTATTTATTTATTTAAATATGCATGTGAATGACTACATTTTTTATAAAAAAATAAATAAAAAAAACATTTTGTAAGCTTTACATGTCCAAGCACTAAATGCACCAAATTAAACCGTTTATTAAATCAGTCTCATCCTCTCAACAAGTTAACTTATTTTCTACTAAAACATCCAGACCTGTCTATGTAATGCTAATCGGAGACTCTTATGGATCCACTACATCCCTCCGGTGTCGGGGTGAGAGAGAGACCAGCCTAGATTCCAGTTCTTTCTGCCTCCACACAAGAACTAACCCACTTCTGTAGCCTCGATACTCGGGTGTGTTCAGTCTATTCTGAGCGCTACACTGTCTGTCTGTCTGTCTGTCTGTCTGTCTGTCTGTCTGTCTGTCTGTCTGTCTGTCTGTCTGTCTGTGATGCAGAGGTTGCTATGGCCACAGACAGCACTGCAGGGCAACCCTCAGCCCACCGGACTCAATGCAAACTCTGTGACATTTTATAACTTTAAATTGGCTGTGAGGTAATGTCAAGAAACTGAGTGGAAAAAGCAAAACTTTTTTTTTTTTTAAAGATATGTTTTTGGCATTTTTATGCTTTTATTGATAGTGTAGAGACAGAGTTGAAATGGGGCAGAGAGGGGAGTGACATGCAGAGAACGACCGCGGGCTGGAATCGAACCCGGGTCCGCTGCTGGCCGAGGGGACGCCCTACCAACTGAGCTAAGGGCGCCCCCAAAATAAATAAAAAATTAGAAAAAAAATAGCAAAACTTTCTTCATTAAAAAAAAAGGTGCTACGAGGAATTTTAATATTTCTGAAACGGTCTTGTTTTTACTCTGATGATCGTAAATGACATGCAACAGCAAACGAGACCATCAGTGAAAAGAAATCAATTTTCTTAATGCCTTTGTCATGGGTATACACTCACACAGGAACAACAGCTGGCGTAGTAAAAACACTACCGCTTTTGTCCACAAAAAATATAAAAATGGTTTGTAGTACTAGTAACAAATGCAAATAAAATAAAAAGTCAAATAAAAATAAATATATATTAAAGCTTTCTTTCTCATGCTTCCATGCTGCGTGTAACCTCCATACAATTGATTGTTTACGGAAAATCTATAGTGTGTTGTGGATGCCTGTGAGTGTGTAGCATTGATATAATTGACCCTGTATACATTGAAACGGAGTTAATGGACTGGCCTTATGGATCGGACCCATTTTCACCCGATATCATCAATCAATCTGATCGGTGCATAGTACCACATACCATCTAGTCACGTATAGAGTGCAAAGGCCCAAAGTCAACCCATTGATGACTTTAAAAAAAGGTGCAGTCAGTGATTCTGGAGAACGCTTGTTGTCAAAATCACTTTGTGGAAAATCAGTGAATATCTCCTACCTGTCTGTAGTACTGCACTGAAAAAAAAAATAATAATCCAGCCATTTAGACTCTGTAAACGGGCATGTTGCTAGCTACAGTAGCTACCCCTATGTTTTCATACCCTGCTTTGTTTAAAACAAACCTGTTTACAGAGCCTAGGCTGTGTATTAACAGGACTATTGTTCAGTGCACTGACTCCACCTTTAAATGCAGTATGACTTTTACAATTTTTTTTTCCATTTGATTTTTAGTGAGCATTGTCATTGTCATCAAAAATTTGGGGCGACTGTGGCTCAGTTGGTAGAGCGGGTCGGCTGATGATCAAAAGGTTGGAGGTTCGATCCCCGCCCTGCCACCTGTGTCATAGTTGTTGTGTCCTTGGGCAAGACGCTTCACCCACCTTGCCTCGTGTGAATGTCGATAGTTAGCCTGCTGCTATCGGTGTATGAATGTGTGTGTGAATGGTAACGTGGGAAAGGAAAACAGGTCTCCCTTGTAAAAGAGTCTTCGGTCTCAATGGGATTTACCTGTAGAAATAAAGGTTAAAAAATAAAAAAAATCCACTTACCGGCAAAACATTTGGAGCAGAGGTTCATGGTTTTACTGGACCTGAGGAGACAGGGGAGAAAATGAACATCATTGACTTTATCAGACATTTTTTTTTTTTAAATTTCTCGCATTTTCAAGCTTTATTAGATAGTACAGAGTTGAAATGGGGAGCCAGAGAGAGAGAGAGGGGGGGGGGGGGTGACTGCAGTAAGGTCAGGGTCGGATTTGAACCTGCGACCACTGCAACGAAGGCCGGAGCCAATATGGTACACGCTCTATCCACTACACCACAGAGCACCCAGACTTATTTTTTAACAAACTAAATATGACGCTAGGTAAATAAGACTTCTTTGTTTTTACGGTACTGCCTCCGTACAGACATTGCTATATGACTTAAGCCACTTTGATCCAATATCTCAAATGACAATTACATCACAACCTCTTGTATAAATCACTCATAGTCCTAATCTTTCATCTCAGCATCCATTTCTTTCTCTTCATTTTTGTTATGTCATTATCGGGCCTTTGTGCCAATAAATCCAAGTTAGGACGACCGGTATCCAGATGAACGTCTGTTTTGGGGTGGAACATAATGCCGACTGTAACATCACCAATATTGAGTTTAGCTGCCTTAATGATTTAACAACCATTCCACGAAAAGCTTCCAATATGCGAGCAGTGCGGGCAGTCCCATTTTCACATCCCTAGGAGGTGTAATGGATGCAGCAGGGTTTACACTTACAGTTAAGGTCCTGCAAAAGCCCTCTGCCTGTCGTCTGTCTGTCTGTCTGCCTGCCTGTCTGTCCGTCTGTCTGTCTGTCTGTACAGTTAGCCAGCCTACTATGAGAATGTCAACACAAACAACAGGGATTTGAAACATTCATATTTTTTTTTTTTTTTGTTGCCATGACGGGCAATTTTTGTTAACTGTGGCAGAGAAGCCACGACAAACACAGGGGAATGCATTGTCATCTTAGCGAACGGACAGTGGTAGAGACAGAGTTGAACTGGGGCAGAGAGGGCAATGACATGCAGAGAACGACCCGGGTCGGTTTGAACCTGGGTCTGCTGTGACCCTGTGGGGACACTAACCACTGTGCAACCTGCTTTTTATTTTTATTATTACATTTGAAAAACCTTGTATAAAAAGATAGGGGGTGTCACGATTATCCAAATTCCTTAATTCTTCAAAAGTTATTGTGGTGGTTGATGGTCCCACTTGCTTACTACATGTCATGTCTTCCCCTCTTTCCCCCCATGTCAAATATGTCTCAACAAAATCTGTCTAATAAAAGAGAAAATGCCAAAAAATATGTTAAATAAATAAATAAAGTCTACTTTTTCTTGGTGGTTGGTATGTGGTAGGTCTTCCCTCACTACAGGTATTCATGTCATGTCTTTCCCGCTTTGCCACATGTCAAATCTGTCTCCCCAAAATGAGTCTAATAAAGAGAGAAAATGCCCAAAAAAATATCTTAAAAAACAAGAAAAGTCTATATTTTCTTGGTGGTAGGTCTTCCCTCACTACAGGTATGTCATGTCCCCCCCCCTCCCCATGTCAAATATGGCTAATAAAGAGAAAATGCCAAAAAAGTATCTTAAAAAATAAAATAAAAAAGTCATGTCATTTCTTTCCCGTAACCTTCTGGGCATTTCCTTAACATTTCACCGCAGCACAAAGCAGCTGTTCAGTCAGCTTGTGTGTGTGTGTGCGCTGTGTCAATGGTACAGAAGCTGGAACTAGGGAGTGTGTTCACATCATTGTTCCTACGGGAACTATGTAACCAAGGCCACAGTACAGACGCACACAGCCGTTTGCATACAATGATGGAAGGGACGTTTTAACATGCAACACTGACTACATACATTCCTATAAATATAAACACTAAATGATTGTGCTTTTCTGGTGACCCCAGACTGTGTTAAGTTTACAAACTTAGAAAATGAGCTTCTACCATTTTGACCCGCCACCCCCCCCCATTCACAAATGTAAGGCCGATGATACATCCACCACCAAACAAACATTTTTTAATATATTTTTTTTTTGGCATTTTCAAGCTTTATTAGATAGTACATAGTTGAAATGGGGAGACAGAGAAGAAGAGAGAGAGAGAGGGGGGGGGGGGGAATGACCTGCAGTAAAGGTCCACAGGTCGGATTCGAACCCACGACCACTGCAACAAGGCCTTAGCCAATATGGTACGCGTACTACGTGCTCTATCCACACGTTTATAAAGTAAAAAAAAAAAAAAAAGAGAGTATTACAGCATACACATGTAGAAAACGAAACCTAATGTAGCCAAAGAGGTATTAACTAACATTGTCCACCCCCCATCCACGGAGGTACGGGTAATACTCTGACTTACATACTAGATGGGACGTCTGATTATGACAGGAGAAAAGCAGCAACAAACAGGTCGAATGTCTTGAGTAGAGCTTTAAAAACAGCTGATTACAGATAACAGAATGCACCGTGGAATACAAACAAGATAAGACACTGGCTTACACCTTGACCCCGGAAAATGATTTAACTCAAGGGGGCTGAAAATATGGTCAATGTAAGTTCTTTATTAGTCAATTGTACACAGGGCATATTGAAATGGGTCTTTTCGCATATCCCCTCTCAAGTTACCACACTCCAGAGGGGGTCAGGGCGCAGGGTCAGCCATAGAACAGCGCCCCTGGAGCAGTTTTGGGGTTAAGTGTCTTGCTCAAGGACACAATGGTAGAGATGGTGGCACTGTGGATGTTATAGCAGCCACCACTAGTTTTATAACTAACACCCTCTAGTCCGGTGCCTGGGATCGAACCAGAGACCTCATGGTTACTGGAGGAGGAACCAGAGACCTCATGGTTACTGGGAGGAGGAACCAGAGACCTCATGGTTACTGGGAGGAGGAACCAGAGACCTCATGGTTTGGGAGAGAACCAGAGATTGGTTACTGGAGGAGGAACCAGAGACCTCATGGTTACTGGGAGGAGGAACCAGAGACCTCATGGTTACTGGGAGGAGGAACCAGAGACCTCTGTCACTGGAGAGGAACCAGAGACCTCATGGTTATGGGAGGAGGAACCAGAGACCTCATGGTTACTGGAGAACCAGACTCATGGTACTGGAGGAACCAGAGACCTCATGGTTACTGAGAGGAGGAACCAGAGACCTCGGTCGGAGGACAGAGCCATGGTTACTGGGAGGAGGAACCAGAGACCTCATGGTTACTGGGAGACAGGACTCATGGTAGGAGGAGGAACGAACCTCGTACTGGAGAAGACCAGACTTATGGTTACTGGGAGGGGAACCAGAGACCTCATGGTTACTGGGGGAACGAGACCTCATGGTACTGGGAGAACCAGAGACTCATGGTTATGTCGGCATCTTCTCAAGCCATCCTACCACCCATAATATCTCTATAATTGTCTGATGTATTTAAATATGAATTATTTTCGCAATTATAATTTTGCCCCCAAAAATTAGGAAAATAAGATAATCGACTTTTACAAGATAACGTTTTCAAGTCGAGTCAAGCCTTTAAGCCAGGTCATGTTTTAATGTTTACAGTTGAACTATATTTAAATGCAAGACAAATCAACTGTTAAAAATACTGTTTTTTTTTTAAAGTCACAAAATGCATGATGTTTAAAAAAAAAATTATTGTGTAAAAAAAAAAAAAATAAAATCAGGATCTCAATATCATTCGAAATAATTGCAACCATGATTTTATTCACAATCGAGCAGCCTCCCCTACTCTAGTTTAACAGTGATCTTACTATAAATTAGCTCTGAAACTGCTTAAAGGCCTACTTCACCGGTTGGAATATGAAGGTGTATTGAACTCGGAGATCCTATTTAGTATAAATGTGCAAAAAAAATTGAAATCGGATCATCTTAGCCTGAGAAAAGGCAGAAAGAGTGTTTTATGGTCTCACTGTCTAACCCTACAGTTTCCTTCTTGTGACATCACAGTCATAAGGGTTAGAATTAACAGGACAGCTGGGCCAAGGGAAGACTAAGGGAAGACTGAGGGAAGAAAAACCTCATTCATTATATTATAATAGTTATTTTATAATGATAGAACGCTGGTTCCGTATGGGTGAAGTATTCCTTTAAACCACATAGAAAAACTCAGTGTACTTAGTGCTGGCGATTGTCATAGACACATGCATTAAAGCTGTCAGAGTAATCCATCCACGCCTTATGAAAGCAGCTCCGATAGAGAATTCTGTCCCTCGGAGAATACTTAACGTAAACCTCATTCAAGATGGTTTAAAAGAGGCTTTGAGTTCCAGTGACATGTGTGTGTGTGCCCCGAGCCAGGTGTTATTCTGAGCCACACACACACACACACACACAGTCAGTCACACACACACAGAGGATACACACACACACACACATACATCAGTCACACTCACATCATCAGTCTCACACACACACACACACAGTCAGTCTCACACACACAGTCAGTCACACACACACACACACACACATACAGTCAGTCACCACACACACACACACACACACACACACACACACACACACATACATCAGTCACACACACACACAGTCTCTCTATCTCTCTCTCACACCACACACACACAGTCACACACACAGACGTCACAACACACACACACTGCTGCCATTCCTGTCACCTGACATTGACAGGTGGGGTTAAATGGTCCCAGTTTGCCTTACATTGACAATACAAAATGAAAGCCATTGAGTAGAGGGGGGATGGGTGGGATGGGGTGTTGAAAACAAAATGACAAATATCATACGACAATGTTTTAGTAGTAATAATTAGTACTTTGGGAAGGGTCCTATTGTCTTACTACTATTGTTTAACTGGTTGTATTTCACTTAATAGCAAATTTCACTTTGCCAATAACTTAATCTGAACCAATATTGTAATAACTTTTCAACCATAATGTAGAGTAGGGGTTTGAGTGGTCAGGTTTTATAACAAAATATTTTACGAAGAATAAAAGTAAAGCAATGTGTGACTTCATAGCCAATATATCAAAATTAAAGAAAGTATATAAGTAATGTATTACATTATCGACTAAAGTTGTAAAAATTATGGTAATAAAGGATTTATTTTAAAAACCTGGCCAATTATGTAACAGTTATTGGCTAGTTACTACTTGCCTACAATACATGATCATCATTTAACAATACATGAATCATTTAACTAAAAAATTATCATTGCCACACAGCACACACACAGAGACTAAATGACTAATTACATTGTAGTTTAAGTATTAAAGGAGGCTAACAATGTAGCTATGGTGGTCAGTAATGACATGACAGTACACTTATTGTAATGTCTTTCTTCCCTGCTTCCTTGCAACAACTAACTAGGCTAACATCCATTTATCCCTTTAATGTGTGAATGATATGAGCCTTAGTCTATTGTGTACCTCTTAATGCGTTCAAAAATAACTTGTGTGAGTTTTTAACTGTACTAGGCCTACTGTGTTTGACTAACCAATTGATAAGAAGATGTAAAAAAAAAAAAAAGGGCCTGGCTAGGCTATAGTGCAAGAGCTAGCCTATACAGCTAGCTTAAACAAACAGCTTTTTGTGTAGTTGTCCACTGTAATGTTTGAGTGTCATTGTTGACTAGATTAAAGGCTAAAATGTCGTCATTTCTCATATGGGGCAACACAAGAGAGACATCAGTGAATCACATCCGGTATGCAACACACATCCAACCACTTGACAGGACTAGCGAATGTAAAAGGGTGTAAAATAACGATATAATTTATGAAATAGGGCTAGTTAGCTTAGCACGGTTGTAGATGTTAACCGAAATAACGTGTCAGCCGTTGGTGATTCGAGAAAAATGAAAAAAACAGGGCTGGTTTTTAAAGAGGAACCTGCTGGCAATAAATCATCTCGTTAGCCTATCTCGGGCTCGGCATCTCCTGGGGTCACAAAATGCCTAAAAATCAACCGTTTAACACGACAAAAACGACCCGGAAAGCGAGTTAAGGGACAAAGGCTTCGTTAAAGAGGTTTAAACCAGTGGAAATACGGCTAGTTTTCAAAGCTAGCAGGGTTTATTTTATCAGCTAACTTCCCAACCCCCCACCCTCGGCCTGCACAACAGAACAACAACAATGGCATTGGGACTAGTTGAACCCGTTGGGCAGATTTCAACCGTTGTAGTGTTAAAATAACAAGACAATTTAGTAGTTTAGATCAAGGTTTTAGGCGTTAACTTACCCCCAAAATCCACACGGACACCGTGGAGGTAGACTGGGAGGTTTGCTTCGTTCACTAGTGTCTCCCATGACTTCCAACACACACAAAAAACGATATATGAAAAACGTTAGGCTTGGGGATGAGTCCGAGGCCTGGTCGGGTTTTTTTTAAATGGGGCCCGGCGAAGACGAAAAAAAAAAGGGTCCAACTGTCAAGTTATGACAAAAAAATTAAATATATATGTCCAGTGTTGTTTTAAAGTCCACACAATGAGGAGTAGAAGTCGGTAAAATCCCTTCCGTTAACGTGAAACAACCAACGGCTAAGGTTTGAAGTGGAATAATAATTGAACCGCACTCAAAGCAATCAGCTGGACGTTCGGGCGTTACGACAAAATACAAAAATGGGGGGGCGTCCCGGTGTTTCATTCGACACCAAATAGCTTAAAAATCCCCGAAATAGTCCAATTTAACGGTGAAAATACTGTTATTTAGACGTTTGATACGCCTTAGGTTAAGAGGTTTAGGAGACAAGCGAGAAGAAATACACCCAGTAAGGACTTCCCCTCTTTAACAGTTCCTGGCCACCCCTATTCACACGTCGCTGTTGCAAAATATGCTGGGCCGGAAACGCGTCCATCAAACCCAAGAAATGTCAATATTGCAAAAAGGAGAAAAGAAAAATAACATTAAAATGCACTTCTACAAGGCGAAATACCCAATCAACACTGATTAAGTTGAAATTTAAATAAAAAGCAGGGCTATATTCAGTTAAAAAGGCAGAATGTGTAAAGGAAAGCTGGCTATGATCACGTGTAATCCGTTTGTACCTGATTACAGTGGAGATTTAACACTGTAATCTGTAGTAATGTATTTACAGTTGAACGAATATAACATCAACCTGAGATGGGATTTCAATCATACAGTTA
The DNA here is from genome assembly GCA_026122265.1 of Ammodytes dubius. NCBI lineage: Eukaryota > Metazoa > Chordata > Actinopteri > Uranoscopiformes > Ammodytidae > Ammodytes > Ammodytes dubius. Next base: position 24,955,156 of record CM047522.1, on the reverse strand, counting down.
TCACTAGTATCCAAGCCGTTTTATACATATCCCTTTGGATTGTGAAAGAAAACTCTGCATTGAAATGTTATATTAAGAAAAAAATGCTATTTACAGTTAAGCCTATTTCAATGCATCTCTAGATCAATCATATAGTGGCTATGATTCAGTCTTCGGCAAAAATTATTTTGTCTGCACCTTTTAACATCCTTCTTTCCCCAGTCTCTGTGTAATGTTTTGTATTTTGTGCAAACACAAAATTAGATTAGCGTTCATATTTTTCCTGCGACCTTGGTTAACACCGCATCCAATATTGTGATTTATTTTGAGCTATATTAGCCTATTTCAGGATACAGTTTCAGAGACTGTTCACCACTTGTTTCACATTGTTTGAATTTGTTAGTGCTGGATAAGTTTTGTGAAGGTCAATGTTCATGTAAAAAAAAATATATAGAATAAAAAAAAATGTATGCTATCTGGAATATTAAAGGTATCAAATCACTTCTTAATACAGGCCGTAGTTTCAAGATAAGTAATGATAATGCAGAATATGCCCACAGCTCGTCATTTTTAAATGTGCTTTTAGTTAAACAAACACATTTAGTCAATCAAATGACCAAACACACATCATGGTGAGGGTCTGGGTGCAGTTGACCATATTGCCCTTAGAAGTTAGTGTTAACAGTAATGCCTATGATCAGTGATTATATTATTATTATTATTATATTTTTTAACCTTTATTTATCCCTTTCATGCATGAATTATGATATCCTTAGTCTGGATTTTTTTCTCAAGTGATTTTATACTTCTTTAGGCATGAAAAGAAAAAATATAACTTCATTTTTTTTAAACACACTTTTTTCAGAGAGTTTTACACATGTCCACTCGGGTGGACTCCATGCGTTTAGACTTCTCAAATGTGCCCTTATTTATTTAACAAAATAGTGAAAACAATGCTATATTATCTGAAAACTATAAAATTATATATATTTTCAATGCCTGTTCACATATATAAACATATTCCAATACTTCAATCTAATGCAAAAGCGTGGAATAATTTTTTCAATCAAAATTTTCTATGAAAATAACAGACAACTTTTTCCTTGGTTCTCCAATTTCTCTTTTTCATATTTAATTCAGTAGTACAGCCCACTGACTTGTACATCACTTCATCAAAGCTATTTCTATATGAAAATTGGCATCATAGTGACACAAACTGTTTTACACATAATAGAATAATCTGGATTTTTTTTTTTTTTTTTACACAAATACTTCAAGTTGCATTCTAATAACATGAATCAATTGATTTAAAACCAAAAAGTTACAGCAAAGTAAGCTTTTTCAAGCACAACACATCTGCAGTCATAGTATTTGTTGAAGTCGGTAATGCATGATGTCCAATTTAGTGGACAGGTGATTAAACATAATTTCCTCCCAATGTAAAATCAATAATTGGAAATTTTAACAACTATATAACTCCTAAGATGTTACTTGATGTTGCCATATTTTTTTTACCTGCCAGGCTCTCCTATTTTAGAAGTATTTACAGGATATACCTGAGCTAAACAACTTTTCTGCTCCCTGTCGGCCATCTTGGTTTTGACTAATTGTGGCTGCTCTTACAATGGTTGGCCACTGGTTGGCAATGCATTGGATGACACACAAGAGTCCACTGTAGTGGCTGATATGCAACTAGGCGATCTACCTCCATGCATATTCAAGAAAACAGCATTTGAATAGCTGTCCACTGTAGTGACCACTATGCGTGAAAGGGTTATACAGGTAAATCCCATTGAGACCGGAGACTCTTTTTCAAGGGAGACCTGTTTTCCTTTCCCACGTTACCATTCACACACACTTTCATACACCGATAGCAGGCTAACTATCGACATTCACACGAGGCAAGGTGGGTGATATATAGATTATATTAGAGACAAGACCCACAAAGAGTTGAATTGAGGTGTGACTTTTTCCATACAATGCTCATCAGCTTAACAGGTAACAATTTCAACTTCTAAAGCACCTACATCAACTTAACCTTCCATAATCATTCTTAGCACTATTCTGAAGGTTGTAACAGAAGGATTTGTTGTACCTTGTCTGATTTATGACACTGAAAAACATTCCTTTTTAAATACCTGTACATAATATATTTTTTTCATTTTTAAAATGAAAAAGGCTCCATCATAATTTTTTTAAATATTTTTTTTTGAACTTTTTTTCAATTTAAATTAAGATTTAAACTCTGGCTTTATCCAACATCTAGATTGTTTTAAATGCATAATTAGTAAAGATATTGCCTACATTTGTGAAATGTTTTAAGAAATCAACTAATAAAGTTTCATGATGAAATCTACAAGTTAAATATTGTCCCCTATTCACCTGCAGTGTCTCTCACCTTCAAATATTTTCTCAAACTCATCTGGTTGAAGCTGCTTGGTGCCTATTCCTACACGTCTAGTACAAATGATTCTAGTATTCCAAGACTGAACCCCCCCCCCCTTTTTTTTCTTTTCTTTTTTCTTTTAACTGTTTATTTGTGTTCCTAGGTTATTTAGTCGCTGCTTGTTTTTTTTGTTTTTTTTAATCTTTCATGTCTATTTGTACGCATTTTTGTGTGAAAGCTTGTTTTTTGTGTGATGTATTTTGATTTTGTTTGAGCTCGGAGACAGCTGTTCCTTGTGTGTGTTCTTGTTGTCCCTTAAAAAGGTGAAAAAACCCAATAAATAAATAAATGAAAAAAAAAAAAAAATAATGATTCTAGTATTTTGAACAATAAAAAACAAGACCAAATAATTGCACAACAATTTGAGTTTCAAAATGAGATGTTTTTAAATGTTTTCATCATGACAACAGAACAGCACCTTTGGGCAGCAGCCTTACACATCAACATGTTTTAAAGACCTTACCCAGGGCCGTCAGTGACACACATACACATTTACCCATCAATCGCCACCATCTTTAATCTATCACAGAAGTGCTGTGTTCGAAAAGGCCTATAACATCCTCCCTCCTGCATACTCAACAAGTATATACTAGTACATACTGTACACTTAAAGATCGATTGTGTATGCGAGGTTCGTCGGACTGTTTGCACTGAAGTATACAGAAGCAAAATAAAGAATAAAAAAAAAAAAAACTTCTGTGTAGTTTGAAAAGACGCAATGCATTGTGGGGGCGGTCGAGTAGGTAAAAGTAACCTATCGACCCATACACAAAAATAATCCCGGAAGTTAGTACTCATCCGGGAATTTCTCGCCTACACAAAAACTCGCATACACAACCGTCACATACTCAAATTGACGTCAAATGTAGTATGAGTAGGACGTTAGTAGGGCTTTTTGAAACACAGCCAAGCTCTCTAGACTCAACAGAAGATGGAGACACCACTGTATTGCTTGTATGAAAGACCTCCACCGTATATCAGCAGTGGTTTAGGCAAGCAGACAGACCCACTTACAGCAATGAACATTTTCAAACAATGTCAGTTTTTTTTCTTCTTCCATTATCACATTTTTGACAGGCAATGTATTGAACAAATAGGCAGTGAAATGCAATCACACGTTAATGGTCACAGCTAATATATATCTATATATATATATATATTAAGGAAAACTATACAGAAAGTTAGATGGGGGGCAATGGGTATTGGAGTGTGTTCTCTAACATTACAAAGTGGTGTAACCTTAACACAGCTGTATTTGTTTTCCTTAAAGGTTTAGTGACTAAGGAAGACTTTATCCAACTATCCAGCTAATGGATAGTCTTCTAAAATGTAGAATGGGTGTGATGACTTTAAAGGTGTAGTCAGTGATTCTGGAGAAGGCTTGTTGTCAAAATCACTTTTTCGTCAAAATCGGTGAATATCTCCTCATGATCCGCTACCTGTCCGTATTGTGTGTGCAGTGGAAAAAAAATTCTGGGGTTAATGCACAGCCTAGGCTCTGTAAACTGGTATGTACACAAAGGGGGCCATGGTAGCTAGCAACATGCCCATTTACAGAGCCTAGGCTGTGTATTAACACTGGATATTTTTCAGCACAGACAGGTAAAGGTTCATAATCACTGATTTTGTCAAAAAAAGTGATTTTGACAACAAGCGTTCTCCAGAATCGCTAACTACACCTTTAAGAAGGCGTTTTATTTTTAATAGGTATTTCAGGGTTCTGAACAATCAAATTAAAATGAGTTGAATTAAAGAATTAAAAGGAGAATTTCAAAAAGACAAAACAAAATGAAAAGTGCAACATCATCAGGACACAAAGGGAAACACAATACAGGAAGGAACCACAGCACTTTGATCAGCTTCATTTAAAATCAAAAACCTGCCAAAAAAACACAACACACACACACACTCTCTCTCTCTCTCACACACAAACACACACACACACCCACACTCACAAACTCTCACACACGCGCTCTCTCTCTTTCACTCACACATACACACAAACAAACGCTCTCTCACTCACACATACACACACGCGCTCTCTCTCTCTCTCTCTCACACACACAAGCTCTCTCTCTCTCTCACACACACACGCACAGTCACTCTCTCCCTCTCACACACACACACACACACACACACTCTCTCACAAACACACACACACACACACTCACTCTCTCACTCACACAAACACACTCTCTCACAAACAAAATTACAGATTCAAGAGCGAGGAAGCGTTTAAATTAATTTAACACACAAAACAGAAGGTTACCAGCGTCAGAAAACTGTTCTTCAGTCAGCTAACCCCAAAGCTGCAACCCTTTATCTCTGCGCACTCCAGTAAAATAAAGTGCCGATAGCAGCAGCAGCTCATGTATCTAGCGTGTGTAGAACGTTTACTTCCCTGCATACACATAATTTGGTCCGAGTCCCTCAGCCAAGATTTAAAAAAAATAATAATAATAATAATTTAAACAACCGAATTGATTAAAGCACCTACTTCACCAGTGGGAATATGAAGGTGTATTGAACTCTGAGATCCTATGTAGTATAAATGTGCAAAAAATTGTCTCACTGTCTAACCCTAAAGTTTGCCCAGTTGTGATGTCACAACTTGGCAAACTGTAGGGTTAGACGGAGAGACCATAAAACACTGTTTCTGCTCTTTCTCAGCTAGGATGAACCGATTCTAATTTGTTGCACATTTATACTACATAGGATCTCAAGAGTTCAATACACCTCCATATTCCCACTGGTGAAGTAGGGCTTTAATTTCCCCCTTCCCGCTGCAAAAAATGATTTGTGCTAAGCTATCCAAGTGCTTAAAAAAATGCAAAATTAATTAAATTTTTGTTTTGTTTTAATTAATTACGAGGTTTCTCTTAAGATATGAATTTGAACTATTTAAAAACAAAAGAAAAACCCGATTTTGACCACTGATTTTGTGTTTTTTTTTGTATTTTCTCGTGCGAGAGCCAGTTAACAAAATAACTCAAAAAACAGCAGCTGTTACTAACTTAAATATGCAAAATGCATAATTGGATTTTAAGTGCAAGTTGCATGTACAAATGCCCCAGAATGCATCAGCTCCAAACAGCTTTGGCAAAACAGTTGAAGAATTTGATTCCAAGCTTTTGCAAAAATTACCCTACCCTGTTTTAGCTTCGATGGTATGAAAAGTTGAGTTAGTACACTAGAGTCTTGTTTTTTTTAAGACACGTTTCTTAAAAAAATAGCTCGTTTAAGGATTAAAAATCCATCTCTTTTGGAAATATTATGAACTCGTAAAATTCTGATATTTTTGAACCCCTTTCATCTATCCCCCGACCCCCACCCACACCCTGGTCTCTTACTGCTCTTTGGTTCTACAGTACAAACCAACAGTTCAGTGTGTGTGTGCCTCATCTTTGGAAAACGTTTTCCAAAACTTTAGACTTTAGGCTGTGTTGTAAAAGCCCTACTAACGTCCTCCCTCCTACATACTCAACATGTATATACTACATACTGTCTACTCAATGATCGTTTGTGTATGCGAGGTTTGTCGGACCGTTTACACTGAAGTATACAGAAGCAATAAAGATTTAAAAAAAAAAACTTCTGTGTCGTAGGAAAGTAGAAAAGTAACCTATCGATCCATACACAAAATCTTCCCGGAAGTAAGTACTCATCCGGGCATTTTTCTCGCCTACACAAACTCGCATACACAAACACAACATACTCAAACTTACGTAAAATTTTGTATGAGTAGGACGTTAGTAGGGTTTTTCCCAACACACCCTAACTTTTCAGACTCTTTTAGTAGCTTAAAAAAAAAGTACCTTCACAAAAAAATTAAAATAATGGCATGAACCAGACGGTGTTAAAATGCCTTAAACTGGGGAAGACTGGGGCCCACCATTACACATATACCACCAGTTTCTTTGTTAATGTTGCACTTATTGACATACGGAACCCATGGATTGTGATGACAATGAGACACGATCGCCCAGTTTAGCAGCGTTTGTAGCAAGTGCAAGTCTAGAATGAGGAACGCTGTGCAAAATATGGCATTTCTGAGATCCCCGCTTTCCTCTCAACACCTTCCAATTAGTGGGTAAGGGGGGTTGGGTATTAGTGTGGAGGAGGGGGGGGGGGGGCGTATATGGGTAATTTGTTTGTTATCGTTTCAAGTTGATGCTAAATTTTAGTTTTTTTCACTTCTAAAATTGAAGGTAAGGGGTCGAAATAATTTTTTTTTTGGTTCCAGTGTCAAGAAACGAGACCATATTTTTAAATGTATTTTCTAACTGAATTAACACTTCAAAAAAATCATGATTTCAAATTTTGGGGCCATTTTGGAAAATGGGCAAAAAAAAAAAAAAAAAAAAGACCACCAGACCCAAAAAAATCTTCAGATATTAAAGGAAAAAGAAGAAAAAAAATTGGTTGGTTTCTTGACACTCGAACCAAAATTGTTCTACAGACCCTTACCTTCAAATTAGAACTGAAAACTAAATTTTCCCATCAACTTGAATTGACTGAGTGTCCACCCCACCCCACTATAAGGGAGTATATAGGAGGGGGGTGGGAGGGGAGGGGGGTGGTGTATATTAAGTGTGGGACAGAGAGGAAGATGAGGAGGAAGAGGAGTGCTGAGAGGAGGGCAGCAGGCTGTGTGTGCGCGACGGTCGCTGTGGTCGCGGTTGCTGGGAGACGAGGAGCCAGTGTCATCGGAGGCGTCCAGGCCGGGGCTGCCTTCACTCACCTCCGTGTCCAACTGGGCGGGACACTCAAAGTGCACACAGTGGACACCTGCACACACACACACACACACAGACACACACACACACCACACACGCAAAACATAAGCACACACCACACACACACACACACACACACAGATTGAAACACACACACGCACACACACACACACACACACACAGATGAAACACACACACACATACACACACACACACATACACATGGACATAGACACATACACACACAAGCGCAGGCACACAAACAAGCGCACACACACACATATACACACAGAAATGCAGGCACGCGCACAGACACACAACACAACACACACACAACACACACACACACACACACACACACACACAAAAGAGAGAAAACACCATTACATTAGATTGAATTGAATTGAGAGAGAGAGAGAAAGAGGGGGAGGAGGGAGAGAGCAGGTCCAACAACTGTAAAAAAAAAAAAATTTAATAATAATTTTTTCGCAATTCAAAGCTTTATTTGCTAGTATGGAGAGACAGGGCTGGACTCTAACCCGGGTCTGCTGTGAAGAGGACTGAGACTATATGGGGATTTGTTTAATAGTCACAAGTCCCCCCCCTGCCCCCTCCCACACCACACACATATTTGAGTCATTTTTCCTTCATAGTTTCAGACGACTTCAACTCAAAACTTGTCACCTTTTAGTCAGAATGTTGTTCTGATTCATAGAAAGTTTGTTGAAACATAAGGGGGGGGGGGGGGGGGGGAGGAGGTGGGGTGGGGGGGCACCAACACACACATTCTCACCTCATTAGCCGTGTTGTGAGTCCCAACGATACGGACGAAGGCAGCAGACTGCTTATCAAACTTCAACGTCTGCCATGATCTAGAGAAGGAGAGAGAGAGAGAGAGAGAGAGGAGAGAGAGAGAGAGAGAAGAGAGGGCGGTAAAAAAATATTAAAATAAAGAATATGAAACATTCTGTTACTAAAGATGGCATCATCCACCACTGCCTCAAGTCTTTCCTACAATATCAAGTGATGAGGTGAAGATGTATTTAGTTATTTATTCTATAGTACCGTACTTTTCGGACTACAAGCCGCGACTTTTTCCCCGTTTTTCGACCCTGTTATTACACAGCACAGTATATGTTCTGTAGCTACTAGGATGGCGTTAGTAATCGAGTACTCGAGTACTCCTCGTTTCAAATGATCTCGATTGGTGGATGAGGAAAATCGTTTTTTGTTTTTTTTAGTGTTTGTAGCCTTTAGGCCGGCCGGCGGGCCGCCCCTATTTTAAAATGTTATACGTGTACAAAACGGCACAAAACGGATAAAATAAAGTTTAACAAAATTAAATATTTTGATCCAAGTTAAATAAACTAAGCGTTGTGTCAAACAGCAACCGCAAATAACTGCCACCTCCGTGCAGCGCAGCCAGTGTGTGTGGTCTCCACAGCACCGCGGAGCTGAATGCGGTGCTGGAAAACTTGGATAGTCACGTAAAGAAGCCAGGCTGACTTCGGGCACATTCGAGCAAACGACAGTTAAGAAGCCTTTATTATGGAATATAGGATTGAGATTCAAAAGCCGACCGGTGTAACGGTCCGTTAACGAGGTATTAGTCGCGGTAATTAGTCACGGACACGGAGTGGGCATACGCGGTTGGATATAGCCTACAACTACTACTTCTACTGCTTTGGTGAGTTATTTAGCCTATCTATGTGTTTAAATTGTAGGACAATAATTTTATTGTATTTGCTGCCCTTCTTATTTTAAATGGTGTCTATTTTGATTGTTAGCCAACTACAGCCCATGCTTTTTTTCTCTCTCTTTTTTTTCTCTCCACCGCAGACCTACTCGATCGTTTAAAATTGTGGCCCGCTTATTTAATTACTTTCAGTTAGGAAAATGTGTTTTAAACTTGTGGAAAATACATCCTTACAAATAGTGGTGAACTGTGACTGTTGACAAGAAGCAATAAAGCGCAGGTTTATTGGCTTTTTTCGATTGCAATCCGTTCTGCTGACAGATGCGCTGCGTTCTAAAATTGAAAAAAGTTTAACGAGGAATCGATTGATCCGTGAGGAATGCAAGCGATCACACGAGTAGTGAAAACACCCGTGCCATGCCTAGTAGCTATTCCACTAAATGGTAACACTTGAATACGTTATGCAAATATGCAACTTGTTTGTTGAAATGTTAATAACTTGGAGCTTCCTCAAGCAGCCATTCTCTTTCCACGAACAACCCTCTGCTTGCTCACGAATTCTTACATATGGTAATTAAACATTATAACACCTGCGGCTTATAGTCCAGTGCGTCTTATAGTGCGGAAAGTACGGTACTTCTTCTTGGTCTTCCAACAGGTGCATTTCCCCAGGACGGGCCACTAAATATATAAAAACGCGTAAGACCGTTGTGAAGTTTGTGTTACTGTAGAAACATGGCGGTGCGCCCTGCTCTATGTAGATATAGAAAAGTTGAAACACCTTCCTTACAGCCTTCAGTACAAATAACAAATATAGTATCAAAAAATATATTGCTTCTGTTTCTAAATCAGGGTGTTATTTTAAATATGTTTATAAATTTGTTATTATTAGTTGTTTATCACTTTATGTAGTCATAGATTTTTTGTATGTTTATTTGTGTTTCCTTATAACTTTGTGAAATTTTAACATTATTTAGGTGGAGGCTTCAATATAGCCCATCGGTTTTTCTGCCTCTCCCTGCACTGTATGTTATTTGTATTCTTTGCCATTCTTTGTGTATGTTTCTTTTTTAATTGTGCAAAATAAATAAAACTAAAACTAAAACTACAACTAAAGGGAAGTGACAGAATAGAAATGTTCTCTCAACCGACAGGCGGCCATGGTACGGTCGATGACCTTGGTCCACGTCTGCTTGGTTACCGGAGACTTCAATGAAGTAACTGTAGGAGCGCTCTCACAGTCCCACAGCAACAGCCTGAACGCAAGGAACACAAAAAAAACACTATTTATAGTGTGTGTGTTGTGTGTGTTGTGTGGTTGTGTGTGTGTGTGTGTGTGTGTGTGAGCAAGAGCTCCGAACGAAAGGAACAACAAAATTTAAATAAATAATTTAACAGATTTTTTTACTCTTCATGATTGTTTTTACACCACAATCTACACAAGCTAAATCCTGTACAAAACCAATCATCTCTTGCATTGTTCGTGTTGAATGTATTTTGTACATAATCCTAATACATTTTGACTGAATAAAACTACTACTACTAAAACTACATGGTCCTTATGAAATAAATAAATAAAAAATAAAACAGAGTGACTTCTACCTTAGTGAACTGATGAAGTAGGGTCAAGAGTATTCATTCATTCATACATGGTCCATATGAATAAATAAATAATATTAATAAAACAAAGTGACCCATACATACACACACACACACACACCCACACACACACACACCCCCCACACACATCCCCACACACCACCACACACACACACACCTTAGTGAGCTGATGGAGTAGGGCTGAGCGAGCTGTATGGCGATGGCCCCCGGAGCCACACACACACCCCCACCCCCACCCCCACCCACACACACACACATCCCCCCACACTCCCACTCCCACTCCCACCCCCACCCCCCCACACACACCTCAGTGAGCTGATGGAGTAGGGCTGGGCTAGCTGGATGACGATGGCCCCGGAGCCCAGCTGGTGGCAGGTGTAGCCCGAGTCCCAGTCGTAGTTGCGCGTGTCGCCGTTGAGCAAGGCATTCCTGCTGCGGCTCACTCCCTCGATCACACTGGCACAGCCCGCGATGGTCGCCACGTTCTCACCCGGAACTGAAGCCATGAGAAAGCACAGTTTGAGAATTATTTCTGATTTTATTTGTGATTTATCTCGAACAATTAACATTATTAAAATAAAAAAAATATGTAGAAATGCATATGCCAACAAAGCTTAATTTCTCATTGAGGGCTGGAAAAGCATACAGTAAGTTGCCCAAGGACTTTAATTGAGATGAAGAAAAAAACAACAAAGAAAAAAAAACACTTGAAGAAAGCTTGTCCTAAATATTCATTGATTAATTAATTTGTGACGGAAATATTAATTGATTTTATTTGACATTTTAAAAAGGTGCTCCGAGGTACTTTCATTTTTTTTTTTAATTCTTTCACCCCCTTGGGACAAAATGGTGTAGTGTTTGTACTACGCCAACTGTTGTTCCTGGGTGAGTGTATACGCATGACAAAGGCATTAAAAAAAATTATGTAAATATAGTATTCTTTGCACTGATGGTCTCGTTTGCTGTTACACGTCATTTATGATCATCAGAGGGAAAACTGTGACTTTAGGTTTAGTTTGTGTCCTGTGTTTGTGTGTGTTAAACTCACCCAGCAGTCCGTCCTCGAGGGTGAAGGAGGTGTGTGTGAACATGCACTCGAAGGCCACCAGGTGAAACACCTTGTTGACCGTGTTGTGAGTTCCCACTATGCGAACGTACCTGGAAACGCAAATAATCAAAAATCTAAATCAGAAAAACCACACAAAAAACTAATTTATTTGTTTTTAAGGCCTGGTTCTATTGTAAAAATAGGTAAACAAGTTAAAGCTGCAGTGTGTACTTTTGGAGTATTTAGTGGCATAAAGTGTTGAAGGTTCTAGATTGCGTTTTCAACGCTCACTGGCTAACCCCCTCCCTTTCGGAGAATTTACAGAAGCTACGGTGGCCTTCAAGGACAAGAAGCTATAGTTACTAAAGATGGCATCATCCACCACTGCCTCAAGTCTTTCCACAATATCAAGTGATGAGGTGAAGATGTATTTAGTTATTTATTCTATAGTACTTCTTCTTCTTGGTCTTCCAACAGGTGCATTTCCCAGGACGGCCACTATATATAAAAATGCATAAGGCCGTTCAGTTTGTCCGTTCTGTGCTACTGTAGAAACATGGCGGTGCAAAATAGCGGCCCCCGTGTGGGGTGACCCGCTCCTATGTATATATAAAAGGCTCATTCTAAGGAAATAAAATAAACAACTACTTTTGTTTTCAAGCAATTATACACCAATTAAAACATCCTTATGCATATTATATTCAATTTCTACCAAATCTGTTATGAAAAAACAGAAAATCTACACACTGCACCTTTAATAAGTCAACTTTTCTACATAAACAAAGTATAATAACTGAAGTAAAATAAAAAAATAATGTAACATAACTGTTGTTTGACTTTTACCTGCAAACTTGTGGAGTGAAGTAAAGGTTCTGCCACGAGCGACAGAGAAACTTGGAATGGTCCACGACACGCACCCAGTCCAGCTCATCCATAGACACCTCGATGTAGTACGAATAAGACCTGCAAGAACCAAGAATCACACAGTAAAGATAGGCACAAAAACTCACACTCAAGTTTGTCATTTTCATATAAAAATAGTGTAATGAGACAGTGTTCATTTCGGATGTTTGTCCTTTTAGCAATTCATTTTACCTTTCTTTTCAACTCCCCCAAGGCCACCTACTCCCCTTAAAAGGCTGTTGTCTTATCGAAGGTCAGCTTTGTAAATAAGAATGTGTTCTTAATGAGCTGCCTAGTTAAAGGTGCACTATGCAATTTCAGGGCAGAGGGATTGTTTACGTTTGCAGAGCTTTTACAAAAAAAATTTGTATTGAATAATTATATAATCTTAAATAAAAAACAATTTCATTTGAACTAGAATATGTTTGTAAAAAACAACAACAACAGAGTGGTTTATCCTAACCCTACATTTTCCCATGTGTGATGTCACACATGGTAAAATGTATGGTTAGACAGTGAGACCATAAAACACTCTTTCTGCCTTTTCTAAGGCTGGGATGAACCGATTTCTAAAATGTTTGCACATTTATACGACATAGGATCTCAGAGTTCAATACACCTTCATATTTCCACCGGTGAAGTAGGGCTTTAATGAGCTGCCTGGTTGAATGAAGATACAAATTTAGGGGCACTTTACACGGCCACGCAAAACGGTGCATACGCAGAAAAATTCTGCGGTTGCACTATATCATTTACAGGAAAACAGCAAACGCAAACGCAAACGCAGGCATGAAACCGCAGATTTTTGAGATCACCTCCGAGGGAGGATTTTTTGGAAAACTTAACGGTTTTGGTTTCCTGTAAACACCGAAACTATTTCCCCTGATAACGCTGACGTCACAGCTCCACCCTCACACATGCGTAGTCTATAACATTTGCTGTCAAAAATACCCACAAGCGAGTTATAAAGTTAGAAGACAACATGAACGGTGTCTCCACGGCACCATCACTGTGATCAGCGGAGAGTGTCGTGCAGGGCTCAAATATAGGCTAACACTCGCCAATTTAGTCCAAGCGATCACCGCAGTAAGTTATTGAGACCACCCGCCACTTTGGCTGGGGAAAGAGTTGTGCTCTGCCTGTTTTTCTAGCTAAATAAACGTGTGTCACTTCTATATGGCAGGGACACGGCTCTCTCTACATTAAAAAAACACTATCAGCGTGCAGCGGTTAAGTTACTGTTCAACAAAAGGAGCATTAAGGCTACGGCTTCACAGTAAAAGCATTTCACTGGCTAAACATTAATAGCATTTCACTGGACACACGTGAGTTGACTTTTATTTTGAAGTACGCCTAACAGAAAGGTATCCGCTCACGAAGTCCCTTCACTATCAGCATGTCTTCTGTTTTTTTGAGTTCAATGCTATGAAATAAGAGGACAGAAAGCTTGTCTTTTACAATATGTGTAACCCCAAGCTTACACTAACCGCTTTATGAACGTTAGTGGCATTCATTTTCGGTTACAGTAAGGTTTTATGCATCAAATTGTACCGGAAGAGCTATCTACTAGGCTGTGTCACCGCTGACTATTGGCTTGGCATGGCTGCTACACTGCTACTTCAGCGATTTCGGCCCGTTTCCTCTGAAAACTTTGTGTACGGGTGAAGATGTCAGATAAATTGTGTCTGAACGGGGGTTTTTTTTTTTTTTAAACTTAAAACTGGAAAACTGTCACGTTTCACAGTGTAAAGTGCCCCTTAAATGAAGGTTAAAATCCCCTCTCACCGGCTGTCCCTGTCCCAGAGCAGCAGGCGTACGTGGTTGATGATGAAGGACTGTCCCAGCTTGACCATGATGCCGGCGCGCCCGTCCTCCTCGATGGGGTGGCGGGAGAAGCCGTGGTCCAGGTCGTAGTTCTGAGTGTCTCCGTCCAGCAGCGCAGACTTCAGCTCGCCTTTCATCACCTGAGCCCCGTGCTTCATGGTGGCTATGTTCTCCTCTGGGACTAGGACACAACCATAAAAGAAGAAATGTTAATCTCCGGGACTAGGAGTAAACAAAGGAGAGGAAATGTAAATGAACACAGGAAATACACAGATAATAAATTAAATACACTTCTTTTTCCATGTTCTCCTCCGGGACTAGGATACCAGAGAAAAGAAGAAATGTTAACCTCCGGGGCTAGGACAAAACCATAGAAGAAAAAGAAATGTTAACCTCCGGGACTACAATAAAACCATAGAAGAAGAAGAAATGTTAACCTCCGGGACTACAATAAAACCATAGAAGAAAAAGAAATGTTCTCCTCCGGGACTACAGTAAAACCATAGAAGAAGAAGAAGAAATGTTAACCTCCGGGACTACAATAAAACCATAGAAGAAGAAGAAATGTTAACCTCCGGGACTACAATAAAACCATAGAAGAAGAAGAAATGTTAACCTCCGGGAACACAATAAAACCATAGAAGAAGAAGAAATGTTAACCTCCGGGAACACAATAAAACCATAGAAGAAGAAGAAATGTTAACCTCCGGGACTACAATAAAACCATAGAAGAAAAAGAAATGTTAACCTCCGGGACTAGGACAAAACCAGAGAAGAAGAAGAAATGTTAACCTCCGGGACTACAATAAAACCATAGAAGAAGAAGAAATGTTAACCTCCGGGACTACAATAAAACCATAGAAGAAGAAGAAATGTTAACCTCCAGGACTAGAAGTAAACAAAGGAGAGGAAATGTAAATGAAAACAGGAAATACACAGATAATAAATGAAATACACTTCTTTTTCCATGTTCTCCTCCGGGACTAGGACAAAACCATATAAGAAGAAGAAATGTTAACCTCCAGGACTACAATAAAACCATAGAAGAAGAAGAAATGTTAACCTCCGGGACTAGGACAAAACCATAGAAGAAGAAGAAATGTTCTCCTCTGGGACTAGGACAAAACCAGAGAAGAAGAAGAAATGTTAACCTCCGGGACTACAATAAAACCAGAGAAGAAGAAGAAATGTTAACCTCCGGGACTAGAAGTAAACAAAGGAGAGGAAATGTAAATGAACACAGGAAATACACAGATAATACATGAAAAACACTTATTTTTCTATGTTCTCCTCCGGGACCAGGACACCATAGAAGAAGAATAAATGTTAATTAACACTGGACATACATTAAGGCTGCGTTCCAGTCCCCATACTGCTACATGCTATCTAGTATGGTAAAAAAAGATGTAGGATGTCCCAATACATGTGGTCAGATTTAGTATGCTGAAAAATGAAGAAAGACAAATAAACACAGGAAATACATTTCATTATTTTTTTTCTGTATTTTTTTTTAACGTTTTCCAAGAGGTATGCTCAATCCAAAATGAAAATAAATTGCACTGTGACATTAAATATTTATATTCTTTTGGTTATGGTTTGGTTTTTAATAAAAAAATGACTGAGCATGCCATGGTAGTAGCTACTAGCTAAATCTGGTACAGTTGTTTTTAAATTGTGCGCTGTCCCTGTAAAAAAAATTAATTATAAAAATGATAATAATAATAATAATAACAAATACAAATAATAATAAAAGATAAAAAAAAAAAAGATTACAGAATAATTAAAAATAAATTAAAAATTAAAATAAAAAAAATAAGAAAAAAAATTAAAACAATATTAAAAAATAATAAGAAATAAAGAAATAAAAAAGAAATAGCCTTGGCACTGACTTAGCATGCCGCGGTAGTTGAGGTCCATGTTGCGGCTCTCGGAGCGCGTCTTGATGGCGTCTAGCAGCTGGTCTGGGCTGAGCAGGCCCGACGGTCGCACCACGTTCAGCATCTCCATCAGGGTCATGAGCGGGAGCCGCACCGCTGCCATCACCTCCCCAGTGTCGGTGCCCTCTGGGTGGGCACCGCACCAGCGACTGAGGGCCTGGAAGATCTCCTTCTCCGTGGCTGCAAACGAGTCGCGACGCACCACCGTGAGAAGAGCCGTCTGGGGGGGACACACAGGGGGATTAGTTGGTTAGAAATACCAAATATGTATTTTCTTTTTTTTTTTTTTTTTTTTTTTAAAGATTATTTTCTAGCATTATGCTTTTATTGATAGTGCAAAGAGACAGAGATGAAATGGGTCAGAGAGGGGAATGACATGCAGAGAACGACCACAGGCTGGATTCTAACCCGGGTCTGCTGTGAAGAGGACTGAGACTCTATGGGGATTTTTTTAATCGTCCCAAGTCGGGGTCATCCTTATGTTCCCACAGCCCAATGTTGCTAAAATTGCCAATTCAGACATAACAGCTGGGTTAGAATAGGAGTGACACAAACACACACACACACAAACACACACACACACACACACACACACACACACACACACCCTCCCTCCCACCCCCCTCTCCCCACACACACACACACTCACTTACCTTCGACAGCATGAGAAAGCCGTCAGAATTCAACACTTCTGGCGCGTGCCTGTCCATGTACGCGCAGCAGGCGGCACTGAGCGCGCTGAGGCAGTACAGCGAAGCCACGTCGAACACCACGCACACGTTGTTGGTGTGTAGCACCGTGCGGAGGAAGTCCGAGGTGGAGTCCTCTAGTGGCTGGAGGCCGTATCGATGGGCCAGACCCAGGAAGTCGAGCAGGACCTCCTCGCGGGCCGAACTCAGGCTGGCCCGGCCCGTGTACAGGTAGTGCAGCAGCATGGAGAAGGCCTCGGCGCGCGTCTCCTCCAAACTCACCTCCGCTTGGGGCTGGGACTCTTTCATCCCACCGTACAGAAGGGCCCTGAAGGGGACATGAGAAGGAGGAGGGGAGAAAATAATAAATAAAAATTAAAAATGGTTTGAGAGTTTGAGAGATTTTTGTTTCAGTGGTCGTAAGTGTTTAACCAGCAGGCTCACAAAAGATTAGACAGATTGATATAAGGGCAAAAGTTGAAGGTGCAATGTTTAGACAAAATATGGGGCTGAGACTCTTTCATCCAACCGTACAGCAGGGCCCTGAAGGGGACATGAGGAGGGAGAAAAAATAAAAAAAATTAAAAATAAAAATGGTTTGAGAGTTTGGATTTTTGCTTCAGTGGTTGCAAGGCTGTGGCGAAGTGGGTAGGGCGGTCAACCCTTAACTTAACTTCAGACACAAGGCAATTCAAAGTGCTTTACAGGGGCAGAAAAAAATACATGAAATATAGAATAAACATTAGAAAAGCGATTGTAAAAATATGATAAAAAAGCAAATTAATAGAAATAAAACATTTACAGGTTAAAAGGGAAACAGAAACGTCTTCAGAATGGATCATTAGATAAGAGAAAATGGACACAAACCAGTTGGTCCACACAAGAATGTAAAGAATGCAGCTTGGAATACTTCAAGTGAATGACAGGCAGTGATTATCTTTGTTTGGAATGTAGGTTGTATTGAGTCACACTGTGATGTGTTCAAGCGCTGCTCAGTCAAAATGAGTATTTGGGCAAAGGTGACTTCACCGTGATTAGTTCAATGTAATCTGGTAAATTGTAGTGTTAGGCAAGAAACTAAATCAAATAGGCTACAGTTGAAGTAGAAATAGGTATCACCCGATTTTAATACCGTGTATCGGGGTAGAATTTGGGGAAGATTTAAAGGGATCAAAAATGTAATACTGCCCACCCTTAGATTACAGCTGCAGTATTGTAGTATAGCAATAAATAAGAGTATATGATTTGGAACATATAGGCTTACCAACATGAAAATTATAACACAATAAAGACTAAATTAATTGGAGCATAATAAAATGTCAAAATGTCAAGCTCAACGACTGAGATAGAATTTGGGGAAGATTTAAAGGGATCAAAAATTTTAAACCGCCCAACCTTTGATTACAGCTGCAGTATTGTAGTAAAGTAAAAAACAAAGAGTATGTGATTTGGAACTCCGGGCACATTGAAAATTTCAAGCTCAACTTTCATTAAAAGCCAGCGCAAAAAAAACCCGCAAAGAGGCGAGTTTTTCAACGATTTTAACCATTTACCTGAAGTAGTGATGGTAAAAACCCTGGAACATCTAACAGCAAGTGTTTTAAAGCATTTAGGGTCAGGGTCAGGGTCAGGGTAAACTTTATTGTCCTGTTAAGGAAATTTGTCTTGGGCATTGTGCTACATTTTGCTTAACAAGTAGACAACAACAATGACACAGTAAAAACACAGTAAAACCTTAGGCCTACACATTGGACAAAGCTAAAACAACAAGAACATCACATGGTAATTCTAGGACATAAAAACATTCAGACAATTTAAAGTGCGGTCACCTGAAGTAGTGGCATCGTGCTGCCAGTATGACCCTGTGTGCGGGGAAGCGTTTGCCCTCCACCAGGAAGGTGACGTCACTGTAGTCCTCCCCGAGCACCAGAGCGCCCAGCTGCTCCGACAGCAGAGCCACGTGGTCGATCTCTGAGACCGAGGCCAGCGGGCGCAGGGGGTGGCTGTTACTCATGATGGACGGCTGCCTCAGTCACATCTATACACACAGGTAGAACGGGAGGGGTTAATGTTAGGGAAAAGGGTGGGCCATATTAAGCTACCAATGGCCCATTAAAACACACCATAAACTTTAAAGGAATTTTTTTGTTTGTTTTATTCTTTTTCTTAATACATTTTTTAAAATCCATATGTTAAAAAGACTTCATCTATACAAACAGGCAGAACGGCAGGGGTTAACGAGGAACTTTTAAATATTTCTGAAACAGTCTAGTTTTTCCTCTGATGATCACAAATGACATGTAACAGCAAACAAGATTTTAATACCGTGTACAGGGTAGAATTTTGGGGAAGTCTTAAACTAGATATAAAAAATTGGATACCGTCCGTCCAACCCTTATAGACAGCCCTATGCAGTATAGCAATAAACAAAGAGTATGTGTTTTGGAACGCAGGGCACATGGTCTTAAACCTTAAATGGCCAGCGGACGCAGGGGGTGGCTGTTACTCATGATGGACGGCTGCCTCAGTCACATCTATATACACAGGTAGAACGGGAGGGGTTAATATTAGGGAAAAGGGTGGGCCATATTAACAAAGTGCACAATAAAGTATCTCAGAAACTGTTCTGGAATTTTTGGTTAACCTTTCATACTTTTCCTTAATTAATAACGTCTTATATTTTGTGTTCACTGTTCCGTTGTGTGTATATAAAATCCATATATTATAATGGAATCAGAATGCTTTGTTCCCCACAACATTAATTGGACTATTCCATGATCATCTAACACACAGGCAGAGGGGGACTTAACACTGTTACAAAGCGCTTAACAAAGAAAAATAAAACAGAACGTTATTTCGAGACTTAAACAGACTCGTCAGTCACTAGGCAAAACTAGAAAATTTTAAGACATTTCTTAAAGTAAAAAGTAAAAAAATGTTGTGCCATAAGCTACCAACAGGCCCCACAGCGGGGGAAATACATTTTTTGATATCCATATTACATATGAATCCTAATGTATTGAATATGTAAATGAATGCATTTGATATATATAACACAGTATTATTGCTAACTGACCATTAGACACATTGTATTTTCATTCATTTGGCAACGTAGTTTTTAACACTCATGCTAACAAAGCCGTTTGTATTTGACGAAAGTAAAAATGTATTTTTTGGGTTGAAAAAGGGGGGCGTGAGTTCCCCTTAGGCCCCGTAATGACTCAATCCGCCCCTGAACAAACAGCCAAGGTTAAATTAAATACAGCAATGTATTAGCAGTGTATCGTGTGTTATATTTCAGTAAAACAACAGATTTATTCGGCTAAAAATACTTTGAAGGACAATATGATCACTGAGCTTTCTTGTTTACATGTCTCGCGGACATTTGACACCACAGCAAACAGTTCACTAACGTTTTCCGCCATTTTCTCGGTCAATTCAACGTCTTTGAAACTCACCGAGCAGCTCCCGGTAACTCCTGTGTCTTAAATAAAGAGGAAAATGTCGATATTTTTATCCACCGTGTAGGGAAATCAAGCAGCGAAACCAAAATCCTTCCAACATCACAGACAGACAGCAACGGGATGAAACACTTCTGGGTCAATGGATAAGCGCACCCGGTTCGGATTTCAAAATAAAAGTCTTCATATTCGTCTGTCTACCGTCTTCTTTGGGAGTTATGTGTTTAATACCGCCGCTAACTGGTGCGGAGTGTGGATATTGATGTTTAATTTATTTTAATTTAACATTTTAAATGCATTAAAATTGGTCAGGATCCCCCCTCCCCTCGTTATGCAAAAGAAAAGAAGAAAAAAAACCGCAACACATTTTTAAGTTTTTCAACTGAAGCAATTTATTAACCAATTAATAGAATATGTTTTAAAAAAGTAATGAAAATATGAAAATAAAATAACGATAATCGTACATTGAAAACAAGGTATGGTTGGAAGGCTGTTAATTGATATTTATTTTAATTTGCATCTCTATTGATATTTGCATAAATAATCTTATAAATATCTTAACTTCTCTTATCTGAATACTTTTACACCCCCATTGCCTTATTTTACATGACTTTACACACATCAGCAAACCAAAACACTTTTAACCTGAACCATTATTAGAAACTACAGTAAATAATAAAAAAAAAGTAAAAAAATAGTATAGCCTACATATTAGCACACACCTTTCACTGAGCAGAATAAAGTGCATAAAAGCAAGTTCATCAGGCAAAATGTTTCATATATTATGCTTCACATTTGAAGCAACCAATCCCATCATATACATCTTAAATTATAAGATCCCTTTGTGGAAAATAAGCTTTTTTTAAATAATCCACACATAAAACAACATAAAAAACATGATGGCAAATAAGCAGAGCTGTGACGGTGTGGTCTGTTTGGTTAGTTAACGGTAACAATCAATCAATCAATCAAACAACTTTATTTATCCCAGAGGGCAATTCAGTTCAGCAGTCCTACACACACTAAGCAACACATAACAGACAATATACAGCGAATAAAAAACAATAAACAGGACACAGGATATGTCAGAGAGACACAATGCTGGGCATGAGTAGGCCTGCACAGTTAAAAGAATAAAAAACATCAGATCCAACGTAAAGTAACGTAGTGGTTAGCGGTTAGCGGTCGCTGGGTTCCACAGATGAAGCTTTCACGATCGCGTATGTCACTGCGTCGTCTTCATCATCAACATTTCTTCTCTGCAAAGAAGAACAAAGTTAATCCAAAAGCAAAGGAGGTTTATTTCTATAGCACAATTCAGACACAAGGACATTCAAGGTGCTTTAATACATTTGAAAATAAGAAATTATAAAATTTCAAATATTGAAATTGCATTCAAGAGATAATAACAGAAAAGGTTAAAACAGGCAGAAAAATTAAAAAAAAATTAAAAAAATTGTGACTGGACTATTGACCTGCAATGAATACATATTTTTGTCTGTATCTATTTTATACTGATATGGATCTATTTTCTTGAAATAAAAGTTGAATAAGAATAGAACACACGATGTAACACAGTACAACTCAATGCACAAAGCTTTTATTTTTTTTTTAAATTCACTGCCATCATCACTGTAACCAATCATCCATCCATCCATCCATCCATCCATCCATCTATCTATCTATCTATCTATCTATCTATCTATCTATCTATCTATCTATCTATCTATCTATCTATCTATCTATCTATCTATCTATCTATCTATCTATCTATCTATCTATCTATCTATCTATCTATCTATCTATCTATCTATCTATCTATCTATCTATCTATCTCTCTCTCTCTCTCTCTCTCTCTCTCTCTCTCTCTCTCTCTCTCTCTCTCTCTCTCTCTCTCTCTCCTCTATCTATCTATCTATCTATCTATCTATCTATCTATCTATCTATCTATCTATCTATCTATCTATCTATCTATCTATCTATCTATCTATCTATCAGACATCTTACCCGGCCTTCACTGTTGGTCTTCTTGGTGTAGCTGACGGAGACGTAGGCAACACCCTCTTCAGGATCAGCCTGCACAGAGAAGACACAGAGAAACAAAATGGATGCTATTTTAACTTTTTATTGATAGTTGAGAGGAGAGAGAACAGAACTAAACACTTTTAAGGGGCGTTTTTTCTGTTACTGGTCATTTTATTAAATACAAAACTCATCTACCTTACAAAGCCCGGTGTCACTGCTAGTGAGACTAATCTAAATGTAGCTGTTCAGTTGAGAGGCAAATAGAAGGCAAATATCCAATGGCCGATTAGTGTGTGTGCTGCTCAACTTGGTTATGGTCAAAAGAAAAAGGTGCTATCTCATGATGTAGCTTTTATGCGACACATACACACCCACACACACACAACACGTACACGTACACACACACACACACACACACACACACCCGCGCACACACACACACACGCACACGCACACGCACAACGCACACGCACACACACACACACACACACACACACACACACACACACACACACACACACACACACACACACACACACACACACACACACACACACAGTCACAGTCACACAGGACTTCACTATTTTGAGTGTTACAAGTCTCTGCCCTCTAGTTCACACCCACCATGTCTTCCTCTGCTGTGGTCAAGCTGCATCATCTTACTTCCCTTTTTTGAAATTGTTGCTGCACATTCTCACAATCTTTACTGTAAACACGGTTATATTTAGAAGAGCTGACGTGGGGCGTAGTGGGTAGAGCGCATATCATATGGACTCAGTCCTTGTCGCAGTGGTCGCGGGTTCGAATCCGACCCGTGGACCTTTAATGCATATCACCCCCCCCCACACACTCTCTCTCTCTCTCTCTCTCTCTCTCTCTCTTTCTCTCTCTGTCTCCCCATTTCAACTCTGTTTCTCTCCATACTATCAAATAAAGCTTGAAAATGCCCAAAAATAATCTAAAAACATTTAAAAAAAAATAATGCAACAGTGAGTGTGACTGTGTACTGACTGCAAGGCAAGTCTATTAAAATAGCACAAATCAGAAACAATGCCATTCAAAGTGCTTTAATACATCAAGATTTAGAATAAACATTCTAAAAGCTGTAGTGTGACCTCACCGAGTTGTGACGGGTCTCTGCAGCAGACTGAGGCACAGCAGGGTCAGAGGTCAGCTCCTGGACAAACACAGTTTGTTACATTTGGTCCAAAAGCATTTTACACTTCAGGTAAAAACATGTTGTCAGGGCAGGACACAAACAGCACATATGTAATGTCTGCTGTATATCAATTAAAGGAATACTTCACCCATACGGAACCGGCGTTCTATCATTGTAAAATAGCTTTTATGATATTATAAATTAGGTTTTCCTTCCCTCAGTCTTTTCCTCGGTCTTCCCTTGGCCAAGCTGTCCTCTTAATCCTAACCCTACATTTTTACTAGTGTGATGTCATACTAGTAAAATGTAGGGTTAGACAGTGAGATCATAAAACACTCTTTCTGCCTTTGCTCAGGCTAGGATGAACCGATTTAAAAAATGTTTGCACATTTATACTAATATAGGATTTCAGAGTTCAATACACCTTCATATTCCCACCGGTGAAGTAGGTCTTTAAAGTCTGTTTGTAATTTCTTCCTTTGGGCCCTTTTTCTTTTCCTCACATTAATTTCCTTGGCTTTTACAATGTAATTCTAATACAAAACAGTCAGTGCTTTTTATCCTATATTTTCTTTTCTCAGCCATAGAATCTAAATGTAAAGTGTATTTATAATGAAGAACAGTTTTTAAACTCACAACATTGTCATTCTTCCGGATTCTGCTCCCTAAAAAGACAAAAAGAGTCGACTTATGCTTACATAGTGAAAATCCAGTTTTTTAAAATTTATTGATGATTAAAAATGTCATCTGTGCTTTCACCTTTAGTTTTCCTCCATCTGATGACTGCCACAACTATTATTAAAAGTGCCAGTAAAGCTACAGCCACAAGGACGTACACCCACCAACCTGGAAAGACAATGAAAACATGTGTTACTGAAACAAAGAGCTGAAGTTGAAAAGATGGATGGGATTTTTTTTAATCTTTTTTTTAACACTTATTTAGACAGGTAAATCCCATTGAGACTGGAGTTTTTTTTCAAGGGAGACCTGTTACCATTCCCACGTTATCGTTCACATACACAAAAAAAAGGGAATACCTCCACCCATAGCTGAGAGAGAGAGAGAGAGAAAAGAGAGAGAGGGGGGAGAGGGAGATAGAGAGAGAGATATATAGAGAGAGAGCGAGAGAGAGAGATAGGGGGGGAGAGGGCGATAGAGAGAGAGAGATAGAGAGAGAGGCGGAGAGGGGAGAGAGAGAAAGAGAGGGAGAGAGAGAGAATGTATGGAAACAGAAATATAGAAATGTTGATTCTCTACCTGGTGCTCCTGTTGTAGACTCATCGGTTGCAGATCCTGTCATGTCAGTTTCTTCTTTTTTGCCTTTTTCAGTTGATGTTGTTAATTGAGTTGTTGTTGATTCTGTTGGAGCTGTTGTTGGACAGACAAACACAACTCAACCAACTGTTCAGTTTGAAACCTGGGCTCTGATGTAATGTTAAAGCTTAAAATGCACAAAATACAACTAATATTTAAGGTGATTATTCTCATCAGTCTGAAGTGACTTTAAACAGTTCAACATATTCTCACCTGAGGGATGAAGTCTGAAGGGAAACACCTGCACCTTGCTAGCATCAGACACAGCACATGTCAGTAGTTTATCCCGTGCTGCGTAAATGAAATGTTCAGTCTGAATGGTCACAGAGGTGAAGCAGGATAATCAGCTGTCTTCATTTGATCGTTATCTCTTCCCACATCTTTGCCATTATACAGCCACTTCACTGTGTGTTGACATCGTTCATATTTCGACACAGAGCAGTCTAACGCCACGTGACCATTGCTCTCACGTTCAGCCACTGGTGAAGATGGAGATAATGTGAGAATAAGAAAAATAGAGTTAAAATAACTTGTTAACTTTTGTTCTTAAAATATAATGATGTAAATACTCACTGGTAACAACAGACAGTTCAACCAAAGCATCTCGTGCTTGTCTAACGTTTGATTTCCACTGTTGACATTGGTAACCACCAGCATCCTCGTCTGTGACATTCTTTATGACCAGAGAACAGTTTGCTGTGACACTCAGTCTGTCTGATTTGGTTCCAGCGTTCACATGTCCAAGTGTAACCAGCTCTACTGCGGCTGAGCTTGTTGAATCACTGTAGAGCCAGGTTGTACCGTCACACTGATCCTGACCCTTCATCACATTTTCACAAGACAAAGTGACTTCATCTCCATCTCTGACAGTGGAGGAGATGGAACCCTGCCTGGTTTGTGCTGCTGAAAAGATAAATTAAAATACTACTAAATGATTTTCACACCATTACAAACAAATATTGTATATGCCTCATCCTAGGTTTTATAGGAGTTCACTAAACTCATTCTCTCACTCATCTAACACATACAAACGTAACATGTATCCTTACCTGTAAACAGCGGCAGCAGCATCAGAAAGAAAGAAATGTTAATCCATTTGAATTCAGCCATGGTGCCTCTCTGTCTCTCTACCTCTCTCTGTCTCTCTCTGCCTCTCTGTCTCTCTCTCTCTGTCTCTCTCTGTCTCTCTGTCTCTCTCTCTGTCTCTCTCTGTCTCTCTCTCTCTCTGTCTTTCTGTCTCTCTCTGTCTCTCTCTCTGTCTCTCTGTCTCTGTCTCTTTCCCTCTCTGTCTCTCTGTCTCTCTTTGTCTCTCTTTCTCTCTGTCTGTCTCCGCTTCTTGTAAGTCTCAAACTGATGCCTCTCACAGAGAAACTTCCTATTATTAGTGAAGCGTCAGTTCCTCATTTTGACTTCTGCCCTTTCCTTCTTTAACTCATTCAACCACATCTGCTTTCTACGATCCTCCTTCGTAAAAAAAAATATATATATATATTCTTTGTGTGTGTTATTTGATAGGCCTAGTTGAGTACACTGTAGAAATGGAATGGATTGGGGGTTGGGGGGGGGGGGGGGGTCAAACACTAAACAGCCCAAACCAGAGTCAAACCCGGGTCAGCTGCAAGAACAAGAACTCAGCTTTAATGGTGTTCACTCAAACTTAACAAAACTACGCCTCCCACAAAAAGGGCTTTTTAGAACATGCACTTGTAAAATTCACTCCTTAATTGCATCATCTTGATTAGTGCACTGAGAGTCACTGTAGACGCAACACACTTAAAGGGCCACACACAGGCAGGGGATTGCAGCAGACGAGACAGTTCCTCATTTCATCTTTGCAGTCGTCTATTCCTAAGAACTGAAGGGGAAGGGTTTGAGTGTGAATGTGGTGACAACAGCAGCAGATATCTGCAGGTTCGAGCCTCTAAAGATGATCAGATAAACACCAGAAAACACACACGTTTTAGTTTTAGTTTATTTATTTAGTACACATTAACATTAATGGTGCAAGGAGGGAACAAAGCCCAATTGGCTTGTACAAGAGTTCCACCCCTGTCAATAATCACAATCAAAACATATTTATAAGGCTAACAAATAAACTTTAAAAAATAAGGAGACAAAGTACAATGTACAAAGTACATAAATAATCAAAATAATCAAAAATTTGATGGAAAAGAATATGATAAATACATGTCTTTGATAGAGAAAAAATGGCTCACAGGAGCAGCCAGTTATGGCTATGACATTTTGTTAAAAACAACGTTTACCTCTAGAACAACTAAACAGTCATACATCTGTCTTTAAACACTCAAACATTGTGTGCACATCACTAGTGGCTGAAACTATATGACATCAATACTTCACCTGTTGTTTCAAGGTTTCTCATGATTTATACTCACTGCAGACATGAGTACAGAGCCGGCCCGAGGCATAAGCGAACTAAGCGGTTGCTTAGGGTCCCCAACCGCCAGGGGGGCCCCCTGCAAATGTAAGTTATCATACAAAAAAAGGAATACAATGTTTTGGTCTAGATAGTTAATAGCCTAATAATTTAATCAGTTCATCTGGGAGGTAATACGAAATTATCTGATCACGTCACGTTCACATCCATGCACAGTGTGTATTGAGTTTATTTAAAAACATTTGGAAATGGGGCTGCCCTCAGTTGCCCATGCACTGTGTATGCCTATAGTCTATAGCCTATTTCAGCCTCGTCTGTGAAAAAAAAAAAGCTGGACAACAGAGTTCTTCTGCTTCGTTCCTCTCACTGCATTTAAATGCATTCATTATATTACAGAGAAATATGTCCCGTAAAAGAAAAAGAGCACCAAGCCCAACCCAGAGGATCCTCCATAATATTTTATTTTATATTTATATTTTTATATTTTATTGAAAATCCATGTGTCTTTCTTCAATAGCTTCTAATTTATCCGACCCAGTGTCTCCAAATTATTTGTTTATTATGAATTATTTTCACACAAAATTTAGCCTCTTAATTTTCCTCTCAAAGTGCACCAGATTCATGCATTTCATTTTAAGAACTTTTTCACCCCGCTGGTCATCGGAGGCAAAAGCAGAAAACACTCGGTGTGTGAATCACATTTAACAAAGGTCTATAATTTGGGCAGCGCTAACATTGGAGAGGGGCCCCCTAATCATATTCCGCTTAGGGCCCCATGAAGGATTGGGCCGGCTCTGAGTAGGTGCTCAAACAGGCAGACCCTGTGCTATGACCCCTTCTGGAGAACTGCTTGTGTATTAGACATGTAGGAGGGTTTAGTGAAAAACGTAATTTCGATTGCCATGTGTGTGACTCACGTTGTCTAGTACGTTGATTGACAATAAATGACTTTAACTTATTTCAGATGTGTGAAATGTATCTCCTACAAATCAGCCACAGTGTCCCCCAGAGTTTGGTGTTTGTTTTCTATTCATTCTCTACATGTTCCAACTTGAACAGATCCTTCGCTGCCATGGCGTCTGATTCCGCTGCTATGCCGACGACACACAGTTCTACCTCCCTAAACCATCACTGCCACCACCCTCTCCACTCACTATCTGCTTGACTGATATAGAAACTTGGATGGAAAAGGACTTTCTACAACTCTACATTATTGTTCTAGACACATTTGAGTTCCCAGAGATCAGAGCCCTTCAACCAAACAGAGGGAAGGTGCAGATCCTGATCCCGACTGCTGCTAAACTGGTATCGGAAGTAGGATAAAAGATTGAGTGAGAGTTCCACCATTTTCAGTCGATCAAAAGATCTACCTGGTTTTATTCAGCAAGCTCAGCAAAAATATACAACGTATTAAAACAAGAGTAAACTATTCAAATGGATATCTTCTTTTTAAGATTACTTTTTGGCATTTTCAAGCTGTATTTGATAGTGCAGAGTTGAAATGGGGAGACAGAGAGAGAGAGGGGATGACCTGCAGTAAAGGTTCATGGGTCGGATTTGAAACCGCGACCACTGCCACGAAGGCTGGAGCCAATATGGTACGCACTCTATCCACGACTACGCCACTGAAGCGCCCCGAAATGGATATTGCGATATAATGCTATGAAGAAATGTAAAGCCGCAGCGGAGTAATTTCTCTGGTAAGTTGATGTTGAAGTTGTTGATCAGTGGATTCTGACAGAAGCAGAAGGTTCTCCAACGTCGTCATAGTCCACTGTGTCCTCATCTCCATCATGATGCACCTGGAACAGCATCACACAGCAGTTAGACTGGAACACATGACTGTTTAATCTGAACAATGAATAATCCATACATTTTGTTACCGTATATGATTTTCTTCAGCCAACTGATGATGTGTTGAAACTTAACACAGTTCACAGATTAAATAAGTAGAACCTGAATGCACCATGAGTTACTGTCTGATCTGATCTTTACCTGATTGTCTGCTGCTCCTGAACGCCTCACTCTTCTGCTTCTCACTGAGTATGAAACCTGGAGCAACACAAACAGTGAGACATTCACAGTCCTGCATTACTGTAACATGGACAGTCACCAGTCGCCACCAACAGCTGCTTATAGTGACTTACACAGTGGTCCTTCCTTTATATTGTTAATGCTAAACATCAGTTCACTTCATATTTGATGTTAAACTCACAGTGGTGTCATCAGGTGTTCTCTGGTTCACTGGAAGATAAACCACAGAGAAACATTTCAGCTCTAAACTCACACTTTGTGTTAATCGCTCTAAACAAACGTTGGTCTGAATGTTCTCACCTTGAGCTCTGATGAGGAGAACAGTGATCACAGTAAAGAGGAGAACTGCAGCCACACGCATAGCCACCATCACGTAGTTCACAACAGAACAGTCTGGACCATCTGTAGGAGCTGAACAATAATGTCAGTGAAGAAAGTTATCAGTGTGTCAAGCTTTCCAAAACATTTACAATTTACTGATGAAACAAGTAAAACAACACAAACCAGATAAAACAGAAAAGCAAAATGCCTCTGTGTCTAAACGTTCTTTCTTCACTGTGAGTTTAATAGAAAAAGGTATTGAGTCTCTACCTGGTGGGTTTGTTGAAGACTCGCCAGTTGCAGACGCTGTTGTGTCAGTTTCTTCTTTTCTTCTGTTTTCAGTTGTTGTTGATTCTGTTGGAGCTGTTGTTGTGTCCTCACCTGAACAGACAAACACAACTCAACCAACTGTTCAGTATGAAACCTGTGCTCTGATGTTAAGTTAAACTTCAAATGCACAAAATACAACAGATATTTAATGCGATTATTCTCATCAGTCTGAAGTGACTTTAAACAGTTCAACATATTCTCACCTGAGGGCTGAAGTCTGAAGGGAAACACCTGCACCTTGTTACCACCAGTCACTTCACATGTCAGTAGTTTATCCCCTGATGTATAAATGTGATGAGAAGTCGGAATGGTCACAGAGGCGAAGCAGGGAGACTGTGTCTTCTTCTTCAGTTTGTGATCTTCTCCCAAATCTTTACCATCAAACAGCCACTTCACTCTGTGTGTACAGCGTTCATATTCCGACACAAAGCAAATCACCTCTTCATCATCCTCATCAACAATCACTGATCCAGACGGAGATAAAGTGAGAGAGAGAGAGAGAGAGAGAGAGAGAGAGAGAGAGAGAGAGAGAGAGAGAGAGAGAGAGAGAGAGAGAAAGAGAGAGAGAGAGAGAGAGAGAGAGAGAGAGAGAGAGAGAGAGAGAGAGACAGAGACAGACAGACAGACAGACAGACAGACAGACAGACAGACAAAAGAGTGAAAATAACTTCATCAGTGTACAGTTTCAGTATTTTGTTCTAACAGGAAAGTTTGATCTGATGAATACTCACTGGTAACAACAGACAGATGAACCTCACCATCTGGACGTTGATCTTCTCCTGGTCTGAACTGTTGACAGTAGTAAGGACCAACATCTTCGTATGCAACATTCTTAATGACCAGAGAACAGTTTGCTGTGACACTCAGTCTGACTGATTTGGTTCCAGCGTTCACACGTCCAAGTGTTACCAGCTGTACTACTACTACTACTGTTGATTTCCTTGAATCAGTGAAGCTCCAGACCGTTCTGTCACACTGATCCTGATCCTTTATCACATTTTGACAAGACAAAGTGACTTCATCTCCATCTCTGACAGTGGAGGAGAGGGTAAGCTTTCTGGTTTGTGCTGCTGAGAAGAGACATATGAAAGATAAACAGAAATAAATATATGACTAAACAATCCTCACACCATTTTCGTAATTAACACACTTTTTGTATTTGTGCCTTGATTGCCAGGAGTTCACAAAACTCATTCACTTACTCATATCAACTCAAATAAATGTTTCATGTTGTCTGTGTGTGTGAGCAGCTAATTCTTCTAAACTGCAACCAAATCTAAACTCGGGTACAAATAAAGTTACCTTAACCTTCCCTTAACCTTAATATATATCCTTACCTGTAAACAGCGGCAGCAGCATCAGAAAGAAAGACATTTTAATCCATCTGAATTCAGCCATGGTGCCTCTCTGTCTGTTTCCCTCTGTCTCTCTTTCTCTCTGTCTCTCTCTGCTTCTTGTAAGTCTCTAAACAGGTGCCTCTCACACAGAAACTTCCTATAATTAGTGGAGTGTTAGTTCCTCATTGTTACTTTTGTTCCTTTACTTCTTTTACACAGATGGCCACATCTGTTTTTAAGATCCTCCTTTATTTTATTTTAATTTTTGTACATTTAAGTTTTTTGTTTTCACCTTTATTTGATAGGCCTTAGTAGTAGTAGGGGGTGGGGGGATGTCCTGCACTAAACAGCCCAAACCAGAGTCAAACCGGGGTCTACTGCAACAAGAATTCCTCTTGAATGGTGTGCACTCTATGTGGTGAGCCACCAGGTCATCTTCTTTCATTTATTTCTGAATCTAGCTGCCATGTTTTTCCCACTGACCTGAAGTGTATGGAATTTAAACCAGTGACATTTTAAAAGTTTCTACATTTTCCTCTCATTCATTTTTGATTCGACTCTAAAAAGTGATGATGAAACAAAAGTGTCTCCAACTTCATCTTAGGTTACTTTAATAACTTTCATACATACATGTATACAACATAACAACATAATCTGAACAGAGATACAAAGGTTATAAGTACTGCCTATCAGACTATAACAAACATTAAAGAACCTTACAGCATATAATAACATTTATTATGCTCTTTAACATTGCAAGCAGATATACTGTATAATGTTGGACTATTACTACAATGTTAAATGGACTCCACTTATATTGCGCTTTTCCCTGTTTTTTTCACAGACCCAAAGCGCTTTACATTGTTTTGTACACATTCACCCAATCACACACACATTGATACACCGATAGCAGCAGCTACCACGCAGGATGCAAGCTAACTATCGGGAGTAATTCGGGGTTCAGTGTCTTGCCCAGGGACACTTAGACATGTGGCGGGGAGACGGGGGATCGAACCACCGACCCTGTAACCCAGTGCACGACCGCCCTACACACTTCACCACAGCCGCCTACTATCACTACTACTGGTTAACGAACTAAGACCCCTTCTGGACAAAAAGGCTTTTTACAGCAATAAATCCACATGATCATAGAATATACAATACCTCTCTCAGTCAGTGTATAATAACTATAATGATATGAGCTGTATCTATACTGTCTGTTATTTCTTTGGTTTGACGGTGGCGTAGAGGGCGCTGGGATCAGCAGCAGAAGAGGGAACTTTCACTGTGGCGTAGGTCACTGCTTCATCTTCACCCTGAACCTGGAACACAACAGACACACAGCACAACTCATAAACTACACAACTTTAACTAACACAGACATCCCTACTTCCATCCCTCCCTTCCTCCCTCCCTCCTTCCATCCATCCATCCTTCCATCCACCCATCCATCACTATAACCAATCAGACTTCTTACCCGGCCTTCACTGTTGGTCTTCTTGGTGTAGCTGACGGAGGCGTACACAACACCCTCTTCAGGATCAGCCTGCACAGAGAAGACACAGAGAAACAAAATGGATGCTCAGTTACATGAAGATGAAGGCAGTTTCATGTTAATGTTCCTTTTGTTTCGCTCATTGGTCGTATGTTTGTCCTCTTCCAGTTTTTCCTGGTGGAGACGAGATGGTGTGGATCAGGTCCCCCCTCAGCATCTGAAGTCCTCCTGCATCCACACTATTTTCTACATTATATTTTACTTTATATTGTATGTTATATTCTATGCAATGTGACAAATTGAGGCAAATTTATATTATTGATATTGGGCTATATCAGTAAAACTGATTTGATTTGATTTGATTTAAGATCTTTACTGACTCACTCTTTTATTTCAAGTCAACATTTAAAATTATATCTCTTGCAAATGAGGTTATGTTATGTTATGTCTCCTTCAGATGATTTTTCAAAATCTTGTAAAGTCTCTGCCCTCTAGTTCACACCCACTCATGTCTTCCTCTGCTGTGGAAAAGCTGCATCATCTAACTTCCCTTTTCTAAATCTTTGCTGCACATTCTCACACTCTTTACTGTGAAACACGGTTATATATAGAAGAATGATGCAGGGTGCTACGGTGGTGTAGTGGGTAAAGCGCATACTGTTTTGGGTGGAATTTGATTGCAATCGTAAATAGATTTGATCTGGTTAACCCTTTCACGCATAGCTATTCAAATGCTGTTTTCTTGAATATGCATGGGTGTAGATCGCCTAGTTGCATATCAGCCACTACAGTGGACTCTTGTGTGTCATCCAATGCATTGCCAACCAGTGGCCAACCATTGTAAGAGCAGCCACAATTAGTCAAAACCAAGATGGCCGACAGGGAGCAGAAAAGTTGAGTAGCTCAGGAATATCCTGTAAATACTTCAAAAATAGCAGACTCTGGCAGGTAAAACAAAATATGGCAACAACAAGTAACATCTTAGGAGTCATATAGTTGTTAAAATTTCCAATTATTGATTTTACATTGGGAGGAAATTATATTTAATCACCTGTCCACTAAATTGGACATCATGCATCACCGACTTCAATAAATACTATGACTGCAGATGTGTTGTGCTTGAACAAGCTTACTTTGCTGCAACTTTTTGGTTTTAAATCAATTGATTTATGTTATTAGAGTGCAACTTGAAGTATTTGTGTAAAAAAAAAACATTTTTTCCAGATTATTCCATTATGTGTAAAACAGTTGGTGTCACTATGATGCCAATTTTCATATAAAAATAGCTTTGATGAAGTGATGTACAAGTCAGTAGGCTGTACTACTGAATTACACCTGAAAAAGAGAAATTGGAGAACCAAGGAAAAAGTTGTCTGTTATTTTCATAGAAAATTTTGATTGAAAAAATTATTCCACGCTTTTTCATTAGATTGAAGTATTGGAATATGTTAATATATGTGAACAGGCATTGAAAATATATATTATTTTATAGTTTTCAGATAATATATCATTTTTTTCACTGTTTTGTTAAATAAATAAGGTCAAAATTGAGAAGTCAAAACGCATGGAGTCCACCCGAGTGGACATGTGTAAAACTCTCTGAAAAATGTGTGTTTAAAAAAAATTAAGTTATATTTTTTCTTTTCATGCCTAAAGAAGTATAAAATCACTTGAGAAAAAAATCCAGACTAAGGATATCATAATTCATGCATGAAAGGGTTAAATACATCTGTTAAGAGACTGAAGTTTATATCCCCCAATAAAAGTGTAAACTCTCTGAGGCCCATCTCAATCTTACAAGAGTTGTAAAATGGTTAATGACAACACTGCATGCACTAACACGTCTAAAACAGCTAACTGAGTGGCCGCTAATGCTGGAGCCCTAACAGACTCTGTGATAGTCATGTACGTAATTCCCCAGGAAACGTAAAAAAGGGAACAAAAAAAGAGAAGAAAGAAAGGGAAAAGAGAAAAAGAAAACTGAGGGAAAACAAGCGTTGACTCGTGTCTTTCTAAATAAAGCTGACCACAACAGTCTGATGTGGTTAAGATGTGCTCATGTCAAACTCTTCAGCCTAAACAACATACCACAGGTTATTAATACTATTAAAAAATGCATGAGAAACATGATCAAGAGAGGAAGGGGGCCCATGAAGACCATCCATCCATCCATCCATCCATCCATCCATCCATCACCCATCTATCTATCTATCTATCTATCTATCTATCTATCTATCTATCTATCTATCTATCTATCTATCTATCTATCTATCTATCTATCTATCTATCTATCTATCTATCTATCTATCTATCTATCTATCTATCTATCTATCTATCTATCTATCTATCTATCTATCTATCTATCTATCTATCTATCTATCTATCTATCTAACTATCCATCCATCCATCCATCCATCCATCCATCCATCCATCCATCCCTCCATCCATCCATCACTATAACCAATCAGACATCTTACCCGGCCTTCACTGTTGGTCTTCTTGGTGTAGCTGACGGAGGCGTAGACAACACCCTCTTCAGGATCAGCCTGCACAGAGAAGACACAGAGAAACAAAATGGATGCTCAGTTACATGAAGATCTTTACTGACTCACTACTTTAATTATATCTCTTGCAAATTGGCTTATGTTATGTTATGTCTCCTTCAGATGATTTCTCAAAATCCTGTAAAGTATCTGCCCTCTAGTTCACACCCACTCATGTCTTCCTCTGCTGTGGTCAAGCTGCACCATCTAACTTCCCTTTTTTGTCTTTCTAAATAAAGCTGACCACAAACAGTCTGAGCCCCTATGTGGTTAAGATGTGCTCATGTCAAACTCTTCAGCCTAAACAACATACCACAGATTATTACTATTAAATGTTTTATGAACAGTTTATTAGTGACTGACCTAATAACCACTACAGATTCATGTGTAACCAGAAAATATCCCCACTGTGAAACTAATAGGATCATATTATCTTATCTTTCAGTTGTTGGCTCGATTATTTCTAAAAACATCCAAACATCCAAAAGATGCATGGAAGACATGGATCAAGAGAAGAAGGGGGCCCATGAAGACCATCCATCACCCATCTATCTATCTATCTATCTATCTATCTATCTATCTATCTATCTATCTATCTATCTATCTATCTATCTATCTATCTATCTATCTATCTATCTATCTATCTATCTATCTATCTATCCATCCATCCATCCATCCATCCATCCATCCATCCATCCATCCATCCATCCATCCATCCATCCATCCATCCATCCATCCATCCATCTATCCATCCATCCATCCATCCATCCATCCATCCATCCATCCATCACTATAACCAATCAGACATCTTACCCGGCCTTCACTGTTGGTCTTCTTGGTGTAGCTGACGGAGGCGTAGACAACACCCTCTTCAGGATCAGCCTGCACAGAGAAGACACAGAGAAACAAAATGGATACTCAGTTACATGAAGATGAAGGCAGTTTCATGTTAATGTTCCTTTTGTTTCGCTCATTGGTTGTATGTTTGTCCTCTTCCAGTTTTTCCTGGTGGAGACGAGATGGTGTGGATCAGGTCCCCCCTCAGCATCTTATGTTATGTCTCCTTCAGATGATTTCTCAAAATCTTGTAAAGTCTCTGCCCTCTAGTTCACACCCACTCATGTCTTCCTCTGCTGTGGTCAAGCTGCATCATCTTACTTCCCTTTTCTTTAATCTTTGCTGCACATTATCACACTCTTTACTGTGAAACACGGTTTTATTTAGATGAATGATGCAGGGTGCTTCAGTGGTGTAGTCGGTAGAGTGCATACCATGTGGACTCAGTCCTTTTCGCAGTGGACCTTTCCTGCATATCATTCCCCCCCCCCCCTCTCTCTCCCTCTCTCTCTCTCTCTGTCTGTCTCTGAACTCTGTTTCTCTCCATACTGTCAAATAAAGCTTGAAAATGGCAAAAAATAATCAAAAAAAGTCAGGGCACAACACAAACAGCACATGTGCACTGTCTGCAGTATATCAATTGCAATAGAGGTTCCTGACAAAGTCAAAAAGGCTTGATGCAATAAACAAAACCTATATGGTTCTTTTATGCATTTGAAATCCAAAAGGGGTCGGTGGCGACCCTAACACGAGAGGAAGGTTAAGCTGTATCTGACATGAGCTGCGCCTGTATGAAGTGCACACTGACCTTAAAGGTAGGGTAAGCGATTCTGGAGAATGTTTGTTGACCAATCATAGTTTGTGTTTTGGCTGTTTGTACACACTTGATTTTTTTAGCACACACAGTACAGACAGGTGATTTTAAGAGATATTCACTGATTTGACATACATTATCTCCATTACCATTTCAAGCAGCCATACAATGTTGGACTAGTGTGCCATTAGTTAACAAACTACACCCCCCCCACAAAAAGGGCTTTTTCAGCAATACATCTTGACATTTTTCAGCTTGCACTTGTAAGATTGCTGTCCTTGATTGCTTCATCTGGATTGGTGCAATATGAGTCAATGTTAACACAACACACTTAAAGGGCCGTACACAGGCAGGGGATGGCAGCAGACGAGACAGTTCCTCATTTCATCTTTGCAGTCGTCTATTCCTAAGAACTGAAGGGGAAGGGTTTGAGTGTGATGAAAGATGATCAGATGAAACACACAAGACTCACAGGAACAGCTGGTCAACACTTCATTAGGACATTAGACAAAATGGCGCTCATGAAATTATGTTAAAAACAACTTTAACCTCTAGAAAACTAAACTATAATACATCTGTCTTTAAACACACATGTTGTGCACGTCAGCAGTGGCTGAACTTGTATGATATCGATACTTCACTTGTTGTTTTGAGGTTTCTATATAATTGTTCTTAATATTTCTATATTATATATTTTAATACATAAAACCGAAACGCAAAATTTCTCAGTGTCTAACAGTTATTTCCTCGTAAAAAAAAAGAACAGAAAAACTCTTGATGTCAATGGTGGAATATGGTGATTCTGTAACAGTTGGGGAAATACGCAAAAAATAAAATATTTTAACATTCTAAGAGCTGTTGTTTCCTTATTATATCTTTGCAGTCGTCTTTTCTAATAACTAAAGGGGAAGTGTTTAAGTGTGAATGTGGGTACAACAGCAGCAGAGATCTGGAGGTTTTAGACTGTAATGATGAACAGATAACGATAGTTACGTTTGTAACTACGGTTCTATGAGTTCCGGATGACCGCCAGAGGCAGTGCTTACAGCACTGGATGTTCCATTGCGCGCATGCGCAGGTCGAGATCTTTATACCAACAAAGTCACCTGTGACACCCGGGTGACTCCGGGAATGTCTATATATTCCGGAAGTCACCAAAGGTTCTGTTCCAACTGGATCTTCTCGCGGTGTCTGAGAAGTCTGAGTGACAGAGAACTCTGGCGGTCATCCGGAACTCATAGAACCGTAGTTACATACGTAACTATCGTTCTATTTCGTTCCTACTGACCGCCAGAGGCGGTGCTTACAGCACTGGATGACTTATACCAAAAAGGTCACGAAGAGTACTCATCAATTAAGGGCTTGCAGCCATCAACAAGACAGCTGTCATCCCACCGGATGAGGTGCAGCAACATTTACTCTGTAGAGCCGCGCAACGTACATGATGAAGACCATGTAGCCGTGGCGCAAATGTCCTGCCGTGAAATCTGCTTCAAGGCAGCCCATGATGTAGCCATACTCCTGGTAGAGTGGCACTCAACGGCCAAGGCATGGGGAGCCCCTGTGCTCTATATGCATTCAAGACCACATCCACAAGTCAGTGGGAGTGTCTCTGTTTGGACAGGGCAGCCCCCTTCCTGCAGCTCCCATAGCAGACAAAGAGGCTTTTGTCTTACGCAAGCTGGTTGTTGCCACAACCTATGCCCTAAGCGCCCGCACCGGGCACCGTGGGTCTGACATTCTTTCTGCACCCCCTGGTGAGCCCAGGGGATTGAAAGCAGCCAACTCGATCGATTGGTTTACATGGTGGGGAGACAATCGTTTGGATAGGAAGGGTGGATTTGGCGAGAGCACCACTCCTGACCCTTCTACATGCCAGCGCAAGCACGCCTGGCTTACTGACAAGGCATGGAGTTCACCGACCGATTGCAGTCGCAATGGCAAGGAGGAATGCCGTCTTCATAGACAGCCGCGTCAGGTCTGCCTGACTCAGCGGCCCAAATAGGGGTAGACCTAAGGCCCTCAGGACTACTTGCAAGTCCCATGATGGTGCCCTCAGGAGTCATGGTGGCTGAATGAAGCCTCTGGCCTCCCTTCAGAAACTGCCTGACTAGGTAGTGGGACCCTACCGTCTGGTTGTCCACCCCTGCATGTGCGGCCGATATCGCAGCCACATAGACGCACAGGGTGGAAGCAGCTCTCCTGCTGTCCAACACAGACTGCAGAAAGTGTAGTATCACTATCACTGAGCAAGTCCATAGGACTTCGCCATGTGCCATGCACCACTGTGAAAACAACTTCCACCTGTCTGCATAGCGCCATGTAGTGGCGAGTGCCCCTGAAGTTAAAACGGTATGGACCTCTGACTGGTCGTAATACGTCAACAGTGGGCCCTGGCTACCAGGAGCCCCACGCACAGCTGCAGGCGCCCCGAGTTCGGGTGCCACATGTGTCCGCCTACCTGAGACAGAAGGTCCTGTCTCCCTGGAAAGGCACAAAGGCTCTCCCTGAGGAGTTTAGTAACGCTGGGATCCATGGCCTTCCTGGCCAATGTGGAGCCCCCAAACGTAGGCTGTAACTGCAATGCTGGACCCCATCCAGTGTTGTCAGTACCAAAAGAATTGTAGGAAATGCATAAAGCAGGCTGACTGGCCAAGCATTAGCCAGAGCATCCTGCCTTAGGGGACTGGTCCTCTCCATCTAGGAGAACCCAGGGGGACAGTGGGTCATCTCTTCGGAAGCAAAGAGATACGCCACTGCCCTGCCATACTTGTCCCAATCATGCCCACCGCCTCCGGATGGAGTCTCCACTCCCCGGGGGTGGCCCTTTCCTATCGCTGTGTTCCGGACACCTGGAACTTGGCCAGCTTGGATAATGATAATTAGAAAATGCTGAGGTCAGCATACTTATCAGTCGAAGGAAGAGGCTGTACTCCAGCAGCCTCCATTGCATGAAGTGCTGTAGTAGCTGCTGTACGGTAGCTACGCGCTACGGAGAAAGGCAGGCTCGCATGGCCGCCGACTCGAGCACCAGCTGAACTGTAATGGTGGCAGGGATGCTGCCACACACTGTTTAATATCCGCAGAGCCAGGGACGGCCCAAACGGAAGAACCCTGAACTGGTACACCTTGCCCAGAAATGCAAAGGGGAGGACCACCTGTGACATTGGGCAGTAGGGACTTGAAAGTAGCATCTTTCAGGGCTATGACACAACCCAGTCCGCCTGAGCGATAGATTGGAGGACCCCTGCAACACGCAGCGTGGGGAAAGGAAGAATCGTGAGGCACTGATTCCGCCGTCTTAGTCCAGAACGGGGCGACCCGGCCCCACCTCCTGGTACCTAAACTTCGGTTGAGTAGAACCTACCGAGCATCGAGTTTCACCCCCAAGGACTCTGGGCGAGGGCGGAGGCTGGACGCCGACCTCCTGGCGCCTGAAATGCAGCTGTAGCGCAGTGTTACGGCGCTGTACAGAATGTGCTGAGAAGCACTGGCCCCTTGATTGTCCACCTGAACGTGGTTGAAGCTATTGGCACGGGGTACCACAGAGGTTCCCGGCCTGGAATCAGGCAGAGGTGCACGTTGCAGCGTGCAACTACTGTCTAGCCTGGTCAACCTGAACACTTCGCACCGGGCCTGAAGAGCAGCTGGCCGAACGTCTGGCCTGGGATCACTGGAAGAGAACGGAGGGTCTGTCGCCACACCTCCGACTGGGACGACTGCGCCAGCCAACCCTGGCGGCGCGCCACGTCACAGTTGACATCAACCTGCCTAACCCTTTTTCTTGTGAAGCGACCTTGGGTACCTTGAAAGGCTAGGTACCCAAACTAAATATGCATCTGACTAAGGTATGCAACCGGGCTTCAGGCGAGAGCAACCGAGCCACGGCGCGACACCGCCAGAATAATACTGCGGCGGTGCAAAACTATAGTGCCCACTGGCGAGCAAATACAGTAGCCTGCACAGACACGACAACCGTGTGACAGGCTGCTAAAATAACACAGTGAAGGCGACTCTTGGAAACCCAAGACGCTCCCTGGCGAGCAACCAATGTATGCAACCGGGCTTTAGGCGAGAGCAACCGAGCCTCGGTGCGACACCCATGGACATATAAGAAGGGCGATACCGCTAGAATAATACAGTGGAAACCTACGCCCACTGGTGAGCAAGTTACAGTAAAACATGCTAGAATTTAAGGGGGCGCCTTTAGCTCAGTTGGTAAGGCGTCCCCCTCCCGGGCCGGGCCCAGCAGCAGACCCGGGTTCGATTCCCACCCGCGGTCGTTCTCTGCATGTCACTCCCCTCTCTGCCCCATTTCACCTCTGTCTCTCTGCACTGTCAATAAAGCATAAAAATGCCAAAAAAATATCTTAAAAAAAAAAAAAAAAACATGCTAGAATTTAGCCAAAAGTCGAGCCAGCTAAAATATGCATCCGACTAAGGCATGCAACCGGGCCTCAGGCGAGAGCAACCGAGCCACGGTGCGACACCGCTAGAATAGTACATTGGCAGTGTAACCATGCCGCCCACTGGCGAGCAAGTTACAGTAGGCTAGGCAATCGAGCTCCAGGCGAGAGCACACCCAAGCAACAACGCGACCTGTCGAGCCAACTAAAATATGTAATCCGAATAAGGTATGCAACCGGGCTTCAAGCGAGAGCAACCGAACCACGGTGCGACACCGCTAGAATAATAAAGTGGCGGTGTAAAACTATGCCGCCCACTGGCGAGCAAGTTACAGTAGGCTAGGCAATCGAGCTTTACGAGAGCGCACCCACGACCCCCTAAATAACACAGTTCAATTGAACTCAGTTTACTTAAGAAGGGGACAATGCAAATCAATAAACCGCATGATCATACATGGGTTAAAAAATGCTAGAATTAGCCAAATGCTATTCTCTATCTGTAGTCCCCTGGCAGTGTCAGCGGCTCTTGGTAACCCCAGCCGCAAACTGGAGAGCAAATCAACGAAGGCTATAGGCAATTGAGCCTTAGGCGAGAGC
This sequence comes from Ammodytes dubius, assembly GCA_026122265.1. Taxonomy (NCBI): domain Eukaryota; kingdom Metazoa; phylum Chordata; class Actinopteri; order Uranoscopiformes; family Ammodytidae; genus Ammodytes; species Ammodytes dubius. Next base: position 24,913,207 of record CM047522.1, on the reverse strand, counting down.
ACACCCAAGCAATAATGCGCCTTAATAACACAGTGACGGCAACGACGTTCACTGGCGAGCAAATTAAGTAGCCTATGCAGTCGTGCAGCGGTGCGACACGGCTATAAAAATATAGCGGTGTGAACTAAGCTGCCAACTGGCGACACACTACAGTAGCCGACACGCAACAGCGTGACATGGCTAAAATAACACGGTGAAGGCGATCTAGGAAACTAATTCGCCCACCGGCGCAGCATACAGTGTAGGCTATACACATAGTGTGTGGCACGCTCATCCACTGGCCAGCAATAAAGTAAGATATGCAACGCAAGGCTTAAGTGAGAGCCCACGACTGGTGGGACACAGCTCAATACAACAGTGAAAGCGACTTCTGCCCCGAAGCCGCACACTTGACGAGCAAATTAGTAGCCTATACAACCGCTCTAGGCGAACTCAGCACCCGAGCCACAGTGCGACAATGCTACAAAATACTGTGGCGGTGGCTTGGACCCCAAGCCACTCGCTGTCGATTAAATCAAAGTAAGCAACCGGTCTAGGCGAACTTAGCACCCGATCAACAGTGCAACAATGCTAGAAAGACAATACATTCGAGCATACAATTAGCAACCGGACTTAGTGAAAAACACACAAGCAACGGTGCGAACGAAAGAATAACACGGCGACTGTGAACCCAGCCGCCGCCTGATCTAATCAAAGCAAGGTGGAAAGGTGATATTAGCTTCCGCGGTAGCCGGGCTACGCGTAGCCTTCACACTTACTCACCCCTTACCGGCCGCAGCCAAGTCGAACGAATTGCAAGTCGCAGCCCTTGGTGGTCGAAGTCAAATCGAAGCACCAACCCTTAGGTACGAGCTACTTGCGACAAGCTAGTGGTATATTAGCACACAACAATGTGTGCGACCTGCTAGTCCGCGAGAAGATAGAAGGAACAGAACCTCTGGTGACTTCCAGAATATATAGACATTCCCGGAGTCACCCAGGTGTCACAGGTGACTTTGTTGGTATAAAGATCTCGACCTGCGCATGCGCGCAATGGAACATCCAGTGCTGTAAGCACCGCCTCTGGCGGTCAGTAGGAACGAAATAGAACAGATAGGGAGAGGCCAAAGACAAATTTCCATCAAGGTGGACAGTTAAGTCTGTCTATCTGTCTGTCTGTCTGTCTGTCTGTCTGTCTGTCTGTCTGTCTGCCCAAAACCATCACTGCAACCCCCAAGACGAAGCGCTAGACCTGATTAGACTCTCAGGGTTCTTTCCAGAGCGTGGTAGAAAGCCTCTAGCAGGAGGAGTGAAGAAGCAGAAAGGATGAGTGAGAGTTCTGCCTTTTTCAGTCGATCAAAAGATCTACCTGGTTTTATTCAGCAAGCTCAGCAGAAATATACAACGTATTCAAACAAGAGTAAATGATTCAAAACAGTATCTTCAACAAATACATGTAAAATGGTCTGGAGACCCTGGAAATCCCAAAAGCCTCAATTTAACATCACATGACTTGGTTTGGATACAATAAGGACAGCAATTCATTGGCTAAATGGCATTTCATGAATACAAATAACTGGAAGCATCATTATATATATATTTCTTTACTTCTCTCTCTCTCTCTCCTCCTGTAGCTGCACTTTGACACACATCATGTCTTGTACAGTCACAGGCCTCATATCTATATTAAACTATGAGCTTTCTACCTGTTCCTACTGACACAGAGAGGGTCAGGTCAAACTCAGGTCAGACCTCATCTCTACTTTTCATACATACAACTTCAAACTAAAAAGGCATTTATTAATAAATGTGTTCAAACATTAGAAATGTAAATGTTAAAGATGCATGAATGGGTAACACTTTACAATAAGCCTTAAAAACTCTTTTTTGAACAGTAACTACTCTTTGTTGTACCTTATTGTAAAGTGTTACCCATGAATGATATAAACAAAAAGTAAGATCATACCTCAGTATAAAAATGCAAAACCATATGAGCACTTTAAGCATTTAAGACATTTTTAAACCCATGTCCTTCCTTTGACTCTCCTCTGTTGATAACTTGGGCGGAACACACTGTTGACCGATGCAATACTGCTATCAGCTGAATAGTGGGTGATAAAGGTGGGTCATGCTAAGCTACTTACACATGTTAACATAAACAAATCCGAAAAATCTGGAGGCCTTAATTCAAATGGTAGCGACCTAAAACGCGAAATAATGCTTTTGAAGAAATGTGAAGCTGCAGCGGAGTCATTTCTCTGGTGAGTTGATGTTGAAGTTGTTGATCAGTGGATTTTGACATAAGCAGGTTCTCCAACGTTTTCATAGTCCCCTGTGTCCTACACAATTCACAGATAATTTAATTATATAATTTTGAACCTGAATGCACCATGAGTTACTGTCTGATCTGATCTTTACCTGACTCACTCTTCTGCTTCTCACTGAGTTGGAAACCTGGAGCAACACAAACAGTGAGACATTCACAGTCCTGCATTACAGTAACATAGACAGTCACCACCAGCAGCTTCACATAATGTACACTGACTTAAAATTTAAATTTAAATAAAATGTGATGCACATCAGTTCACTTAAAGGTGCTACAAGGAACATTTAAATAATTCATTTTTACTCTGATGATCATAAATGACATGTAACAGCAAACGAGACCATCAGTGCAAAGAACGCTATTTTTATATCGTTTTTCTTGATGCCTTTGTCATGGGTACGCTCACCCAGGAACAACAGCTGGCGTAGTGAAAACACTACTGCTTTTGTCCAAAGGGGGTGCTATAATTATAAAAACACAAACTAAAAGTTCCTCGGAGCACCTTTAGTATTTGATGTTAAACTCACAGTGGTGACATCAGGTGTTCTCTGGTTCACTGGAAGATAAACAACAGAGAAACATTTCAGCTCTAAACTCACACTTTGTGTTAATCGCTCTAAACAAACGTTGGTCTGAATGTTCTCACCTTGAGCTCTGATGAAGAGAACAGTGATCACAGTAATGAGGAGAAATTCAACCACACGCATAGCCACCATCACATAATCTGTAGGAGCTGAACAATAATGTCAGTGAAGAAAGTTATCAGCAAAAAATCAGAAATACAAGAAGTGTGTTTATCCCTTTTTTGTGGCCTTTTCTAGTGAGAAACATTTCAAAATACTGAGCCAGTGTCGAGCGTTTCAACACATTTATTAACAGTCGCTGATGACTTTTCAATAAGTTCATCATTTACAACAACACAAACCAGAAACTCCCAGACAACATAAACCAGAAATTCAAAATGTCCTAGTGTCTAAAAGTTATTTCCTCACAAACAAATAACAGAAAAAGATTAAAATATTGGTTGCGTTCCGAATCGCATACTCTTTCTTTTTTCTATTCTACATACTACATCCGACGATAAAAATAATCTAGTTAGGATGCAGTAGGCATACATTGGGACATACTTTACTCTCTTATTTCATCATAACATTGCGCCTTGATCTTGCCTCTTGCTTTTATATCCGTCGCATCCCCGTTTGTTTTCATATGGAGGCTTCGTCGATGTTACGTCACTTCAGGTGTGCACTGGATTGTGGGTCAGAATTGCCCAAATAGGATGCACTTTTCAACACTAACAATCTTGGCCGCATGAAGTAGGACATCCGAGTACTTCTAACCATCCTAAATCTGGCCACAAGAATCGGGACATCCTAAATCTTTTTTCTACCATACTATATAGTAGAAAGTATGCCATTCGGAACGCAACCATTGAGTCTCTACTGTCATGGTCTGTCTTTGTCTGGTCTTGTTTTGGTGGTTCCCTGTGTTTCCTGTTTTATTTTGGTACGTCTGTCTTGTTCCTCCCCCATGTCCTGTCAAGTTTCCCTCCTGTGTGATTACTGTTCCCTTCCCTAATGTGTTTCACCTGTCCCTCGTTGTCTACCCTGTCTTGTGTGTGTGTATATAACTCCCTGTGTGTCATTGTTCTGTGTCTTTGCATTGTACCTGTTGGTGAGTCTGTCCTGTGTATGTTCTGTGTTTTCTGTTCTCCTGGACTCCTGGACTTTTTTGCCTGTTGGCCTTTTTGTTACATTTTTGGACAATAAAATATCTTCTAGTTTAACTTTCTTTATCTGGGTCCTACTTGCCTGCCTGTCTGCCACTTACCGTAACATCTACCTGGTGTGACGTCATCGTCAGGTCTGACCGGGGAAATGTAGTAGTCTGCGAAGAGACATAAACATAAATAAATATATGATCAGGAGTTCACTCATTTCACAGACTACTTTGCTGTCTTGAGTATATGACAGTTATGACGTAAATAGTGATGATATTAATAAATATGCTTTTTCTATGTTTCCATTCCACATACAAACATAACATGTATTCTTACCTGTAACCTGAAGCAACAGCATCAGAAAAACATACATTTTAATCCATCTGAATTCAGCCATGGTGCCTCTCTGCCTCTCTGTCTCTCTTTGTCTCTCTACCTCTCTGTCGCTCTTTCTGTCTCTCTGTCTATCTCTCCGTCTCTCTATCTCTCTCTTCTTCTTCATTTCAACTCTGTCTCTACACTATCAATAAAGCATAAAAATGCCAAAAAAAATATCTTAAAGAAATAAAAGAAAAGACAAGAAAAAAAGAAAGGAAGATAAAAGTTAAGAAGATGGAGCAACACAAAAAAACGCAATGAATCTTGGGATATGTTGGGCCGCGAAGGATACATCTGTTGGACCCTTCAAAACCGTGAAACGAAGGCTGCATTTCTCGGCCGCATATGAAGGAGCCTTCCAAATGGAACAAGCCTTTGCGCACCGCTATCCAATCCAATCCAATCCAACTTTATTTATAAAGCGCTTTCATCAAACCAAAGCAGAGACAAAGTGCTGTACAGGCCTAAAATAAGGTACAATAAAAATAGATAAAAATAAGTAAAATAAGGTACAATAAAAATAAGTAAAATAATGTACAATAAAGATAAGTAAAATAAGGTACAAAAAATGGATAAAAAAATGAATAAAGCTAAGGTAAAAATAATATCTAAAATAACAAAAATAAGGTACAATAAAATAACATCAAAGTCTCACACTGGGTCGAAAGCCAGCGAGTAAAAATGGGTCTTGAGGTGTTCTTTAAACGTTGTGATTGAAGGGGCCTGTCTGATTTGGAAGGGCAGATTGTTCCACATTTTTGGAGCAGCGATGGAAAACGCTCTGTCCCCTCTCAGCTTCCTCTTTGAGCTGGGTACTGCCAGGAGGAGCTGATCAGCTGACCTCAGAGAGCGAACAGGAGAGTACCGGTGAAGCAGCTCAGAGAGATACGGTGGGGCAAAGCCGTTTAAGGATTTATAAACAAATAAAATAATTTTAAAATGGACTCTAAAATGCACAGATAGCCAGTGGAGCGAGGCCAGAATTGGTGTGATGTGATCCCTCTTTGGTGTCCCAGTTAAAAGTCGTGCAGCAGCATTTTGAATGCGCTGAAGACGGGAGAGGGAAGACTGGCACGGGAGCTACTGGGACTAAACACTATGACTTCAGTTTTTGTGTCATTCAATTTTAAGAAATTTTGGGACATCCAGGCTTTAATGTCACTGAGACAGTCAAGTAGAGGTTTCACTGAGAGGGCATCCTTGCGCTTTAACGGTACATACATTTGTGAGTCATCCACATAGCAGTGGAAGGAAATACCATGTTTTCTCAGAATGGAGCCCAGCGGAAGTAAATAGAGGGAGAAGAGCAGTGGCCCTAGAATTGAGCCATGTGGGACCCCATAAAGCAAAGGAGCAGAGGAGGATGTAGAGCCAGCAATATTTACACAAAAAGTTCTGTCTGTCAGATAGGACCGAAACCATTTCAAAGCAGAGTCATTGATACCCACAAGGTGTTGCAGACGAGACAATAAAATGCTGTGGTCCACTGTATCAAAGGCAGCTGTGAGATCAAGTAAGACTAAAACCACATAGTCACCGGAGTCCGATGCCAGCAAAATATCATTAAAGACTCTTAGTAATGCTGACTCAGTACTATGAAGGGTTCTGAACCCGGATTGGAAAACCTCAAACAAATTATGGTCAACCAGAAAGGACTTCAGCTGATTATGAACAATTTTCTCCAAGATTTTAGATAGAAAGGGCAGCTTGGATATGGGTTGGAAGTTAGCCAACACTGAGCGATCAAGACCAGGTTTCTTAATGAGGGGCTGGACTGTTGCACGTTGCTCTGCAAAACGCGGTCCCAGGCCCTTCTCGGGCTTGGCCCCCTAACTAGAACTGCAAGCAGTTATGAGGGGGCCAAGCCTCCGGCACAACTCGGGACCCGGGCGTCGCAGACCGTGCCGCCGGCCGCTCACTTCACAGAATCCGGGGATGTAAAGTTTTTCGATGTGGGATGTTCGGTTTGGGAGTTATAGACCAAAAAGCAAACAAATTTTGGATTTATGATTATACACGTAAAACGTAGCTAATCAACAACTATTCAAAGCGCTACCGTTTCGTCATCGAAGGTCATATCAATTTTTTTTGAATGATTTTTCACCATGTGGGTCGGTTCTGTGCAAAGTTTGGTGTCAATTCTGTAAAAAATGTGGGAAGAGTAGCGAAAAGTCAGTTTTGCAGTTTTTGTGCTTTTGGCGCCCCCTTATGGATGAATTTCGCGAAACTGGCCATGGTAGAACGATGCAGCTCAATTTACAGAACAAATGGATGTCAAGTTTTTTAATGTGCAATGTTTGGTTGGGAAGTTATGAGCAAAAGCAGATTGTCATCCTTTATACTGTAAAGAGACTCTTTTTTGACTTTTTGAATTTGCTGCCAAAAACTGCTTAACTAATTTTCTTAATAAATCCAGCCCACATTAATATTTATTGGCCATATTTTATATATAGAAGCAGGTATGCCCCATGCTGGTCTCCCTAGATTTTTAAGAAAATTCCTTTGGCCAATTAGGAGATATAAACTTTCCTCGTTTATGGCGCCCCTTATGGCGAACATTTCCGAAACTTTTCTAAGGACGTACCTAAGAACGGCATGAACATAAGTCTAAAATTAGGTCTTGATACGATTTATAGTTTCGGAGTTAAAATGTAGCTAATCAACAAATATTCAAATCGCTACCATTTCGTCATCGAAGGTCGTATCAAAATTATTTTTAAAGATTTTTTTCCGTGTGGGTCTGTCGATGTTCTGTGCAAAGTTTGGTGTCAATTGTGCAAACAATGTGGGAGGTGTAGCGAAAAATTAGTTTAGAAGTTTTTGCGATTTTGCAAAAAGAAAATATATATGCAAATGGACGTGGCCCATCCTGAATTAATGGAAAATGTGTATATTTGACTGATAAATCATTTTAGCTCACTTCACCCCACTCTCCCCTATGTATGGACAATTACCTTCACAAATAACACCAGCGTCTTCATCATGTCCACAGTCGTGTCTGCCTAGTCCCCGATGTCTACAGTCTGTTAGTGATGACTCAGTTCCTGAACAATGAAGATCATCTAGCCAGATTGGTCCACTTCCCTGTCCAAAATGTGCACGATCTGGAGCCTCCAGAGCCCTGCCACAGCCAATCTGTCGACAGACCACTTCAGCATCTCTCTTGTTCCAGTGGTTGTCACACACTGTCCCCCACTGGCCGTTATGGAAGACTTCCACTCTGCCAGAGCAGCTACTGCTGGAGTTGACCAGCCTCACTGGATAACGTAGTGGTGTTGGAGCAGGTGTGGTTGGTGGTGTTGGAGCAGGTGGTGTTGTTGGTGTTGGAGCAGGTGTGGTTGTAGAAACTGATGAGACAATTTATGTTTGAAGTCAAAGCAAATCTCTTTCAACAAACATTGCAACAGCAGGTTTTGATTTCACCAGAAATAAGCAAAATTATTAATTTAATGAGTTTGACAGTACTTAAGGGATAGTTCATTTTTGAAGTAGGGTTGAATGGAGTACTGAGGCATAGTTAGTCTGTTACCTTATGGAGATGGTGATCAGCACAGTCAGTATAAAGAGTTTAGGGGGGGGTTACTGTAGCAGTAGTCAGCATTGTACTGTTGCAGAGGGGGCCAGAAGAAAAAAAAATTTCACCACATATGTAAATGCTAAGCTAAAACCTACATTTCTGTTCAATTGCAAGCTAAACAGCGATTTTATCCCACAGCTTGAATTTGCAGCCAGACAGATATTCGTTTTTGATTATTTCTTGTCTCTTTAGTAATCCGCAGTATCTCTGAGTCAAGCAGCTGATTGGCAAAAATAAAGGGCTATCTGGTTTCAAAATAAAGCTGTGGAAACAATTTCAGTTTAGCATACAATTGAACCGATATTTATGTTTTAGGCAAGTATTCATATATTTGGTGAAAAACTTTTTCGGCTGGCCCCCTCTGCAACAGTACAATGCTGACTTCTGCTACAGTAACATCTCTCCCATTTTCACAAGTTAACACACTTACTATGCCAAAGTATCCCATACAACCACTTCAAAACCTCCTGAATATCCCTCATAAATGTTAATACTTAGGCTTCATTTTCACTTGGTTTAAAAAAACTGTCTCAACTAAAACTAATGCCTTAAATGTATATTTCCTTATCACACTGAGGAAGATACCTATTATGTTTGGTACAAATCGGAGTAAAGATAGGCTACTTGTGATGAAAATGTAGCTTTTTTTGGACACAAATACGACCATTCTGTAAGATATCAAATTAGTGCTTTGATACTTTCTCAGGTCATATGTGATGAAAACCAACTGCACTGTGCTAACTGTAGGGGAGAACGAGATAACCTATATCTAGGTAACGGAACACATTTATGGTCATGTGAGCATTATGTTTTCAAGGCCCTCCCATTTCCCCTTGGCCATGAGGGAGAGGACCTCATTGTGCTGTTGTAAGCATGGTTGCGTTCCGAATCGCATACTTTCTACTATATAGTATGTAGAAAAAATATTTAGGATGTCCCGATTCTTGAGGCCAGATTTAGGATGGTTAGAAGTACCCGGATGTCCTACTTCATGCGGCCAAGATTGTTAGTGTTGAAAACTGCATCCTATTTGGGCGATTCTGATCCACAATCCAGTGCGCACGTGAAGTGACGTCACATCGACGAAGCCTCCATATGAAAACAAGCGGGGATACGAAGGATATAAAATCAAGAGGCAAGATCAAGGCGCAATGTTATGATGAAATAAGAGAGTAAAGTATGTCCCAACAGTATGCCTACTGCATCCTAACTAGATTATTTTTATCGTCGGATGTAGTATGTAGAATAGAAAAAAGAAAGAGTATGCGATTCGGAACGCAACCCATGTTTTTTTTTTGCATGTAAAAGTACATTTTCTTGCTGTCAACTTAATCAACTGTTGTGCCAAAACCAAATTATTCAGGTACAAAAACTTAGATCATACATGTTGATGAAGTACAAACATATGAAACCATGTGATGATGCTAACTGAAGATTAGCCTGAATTGCTACGAGAGGTAGTTTTTTCTCAGATTGTAGGATGAAGTGAGACAAATGCTGTGGGGTAAAGTGAGACAGTGTCTGTGCCCTCTTTTAAGGAATCCATTATATTTAAGGTAGCAAGAAGACTAGCTTGAATAGAGACAATGCGGTCCGGAGGTGGGGGTTGAATGGTTGAAGGGGTGTCAGCAAGGGCACGGTTTGGCAAGCTGTTTCTGATTGCCTTTGCTCTGACCCCTAGACACTAGCTGGCACATTTAGACACAGAGAGAGGAGTGATGCACAACACTGCTTAGAAGGCTCTACATTAACACTCTCCAAAAGTGGGTACATGTATTCTTAGGCGACTAAGTAGTTGAGTCCACCCGCCACTTTGGCTGGTGAAAGATGTGTGGTAAGGATCTATGCTCGTGCGGCGATTCTAGCGTCTAATAAACTTCACCAATGGTAAAAAAAAACGGAAGGACACGGCTCTTTTTACATTAAACGCAGTTAAGTTACCGCGTGTGCAAACATACCATTTCCTATGCGCTTTCACATTAAAAGATTGAGAAAATTGTGCTACTGATTTTTTTTGCTTGCTAGCACCAGTGCTACCACCTAAAAAAATAAGTGTACAGCCCTGGATGTATAGTTTTGGATTTATGAATATATATATATATATTTGAGAAAAATCTATATATACGCAAATGGGCGTGGCCTATGCCAAAAGATGCATCGGACTCCAGTGAATCGGTGTGGGAGTTATGACCCCAAACGTGTTTTCCTTCGTTGTAGCGCCACTTAGTGGCCGGCATGTCTGATTTTGTTTGTATGCTGAGAGGCCGGGGGTCTGAACTTGCCATGCAAGTGGCATGTCCCAACCCTTTACTGTTTGGGCTGCAGCACCAGTTTAGACGGAGAAAAATTAAAAGAAGAAGAATCGTTACAAAAACAATAGGGTTCCCTGCCCAGCAGGGCTTGGGAACCGCGTTGCTCTGCAAAACGCGGTCCCAGCTCCTGCTCAGGCTTGGCCCCCTAATTACATGTTGTATTTGATCAGAGTTACTTTCAAGTTTTTAGTAAAAAAAACATGCTTGATTGACCAAACCCCATGATTCTGTTACTAGTCCGACATTAGTTCTGGAATATGTAGTTTTCAAGCTAGCTGTCAGGATTCTAACTGTTACAACATGTGTTGTAGTTCCAGAGAGGAAAAAGTAAGTGGATCAGTTTACCCCCTTCATTTCTCTGGTCTGTCTCAGTTTACCCCTAAGCTGGGGTAAAGTGAGACACAAGACAACTTTTTTTAAACCATCATATTTCCACTGCCACATTGATAGGAAACATCCTGAATTAATGGAAAATGTGAATATTTGACTGATAAATCGTTTTAGCTCACTTCACCCCACTCTCCCCTATGTATGGACAATTACCTTCACAAATAACACTAGCGTCTTCATGATGTCCACAGTCGTGGCTGCCAAGTCCCAGATGTGTACAGTCTGTTAGTGATGACTCATTTCCTGAACACTGAAGATCATCTAGCCAGATTTGTCCACGTCCCTGTCCAAAATGTGCACGATCTGGAGCCTCCAGAGCCCTGCCACAGCCAATCTGTCGACAGACCACTTCAGCATCTCTCTTGTCCCAGGAGTCGTCACACACTGTCCCCCACTGGCCGTAATGGAAGACTTCCACTCTGCCAGAGCAGCTACTGCTGGAGCCGACCAGCCTCACTGGATAACCTGTTGGTGTTGGAGCAGGTGTGGTTGTAAAAACTGATGAGACAATTTATGTTTGAAGTCAAAGCAAATCTCTTTCAACCAACATTGCAACAGCAGGTTTTGATTTCACCAGCAATAAGCAAAATGATTAATTTAATCAGTTTGACAGTACTTAAGGGATAGTTCATTTTTGAAGTAGGGTTGAATGGAGTACTGAGGCATAGTTAGTCTGTTACCTTATGGAGATGGTGATCAACATAGTCAGTATAAAGAGATTGGGGGGGGGGGGGTACTGTAGCAGTAGTCAGCATTGTACTGTTGCAGAGGGGGCCAGAAGAAAAATGTTTTTTCACCACATATATAAATGCTAAGCTAAAACCATACATTTCTGTTCAATTGCAAGCTAAACAGCGATTTTATCCCACAGCTTGAATTTGCAGCCAGACAGATATTCGTTTTTGATTATTTCTTGTCTCTTTAGTATTCCGCAGTAGCTCTGAGTCAAGCAGCTGATTGGCAAAAATAAAGGGCTATCTGGTTTCAAAATAAAGCTGTGGAAACAATTTCAGTTTAGCATACAATTGAACCGATATTTATGTTTTAGGCAAGCATTCATATATTTGGTGAAAAACTTTTTCGGCTGGCCCCCTCTGCAACAGTACAATGCTGACTTCTGCTACAGCAACATCTCTCCCATTTTCACAAGTTAACACACTTACTATGCCGAAGTATCCCATACAACCACTTCAAAACATCCTGAATATCCCTTATAACTGTTAATACTTAGGCTTCATTTTCACTTGGTTTAAAAAAAACTGTCTCAACTAAAACTAATGCCTTAAATGTATATTTCCTTATCACACTGGAAGAAGATACCTATTATGTGTGGTACAAATCGGAGTAAAGGTAGGCTACTTGTGATGAAAATGTAGCTTTTTTTGGACACAAATACAACCATTCTGTAAGATATCAAATTAGTGCTTTGATACTTTCTCAGGTCATATGTGATGAAAACCAACTGCACTGTGCTAACTGTAGGGGAGAACGAGATAACCTATATCTAGGTAACGGAACACATTTATGGTCATGTGAGCATTATGTTTTCAAGGCCCTCCCATTTCCCCTTGGCCATGAGGGAGAGGACCTCATTGTGCTGTTGTAAGCATGGTTGCGTTCCGAATCGCATACTTTCTACTATATAGTATGTAGAAAAAATATTTAGGATGTCCCGATTCTTGAGGCCAGATTTAGGATGGTTAGAAGTACCCGGATGTCCTACTTCATGCGGCCAAGATTGTTAGTGTTGAAAAGTGCATCCTATTTGGGCGATTCTGACCCACAATCCAGTGCGCACGTGAAGTGACGTCACATCGACAAAGCCTCCATATGAAAACAAGCGGGGATACGACGGATATACAGTCCCCTCCATAAGTATCGGAACAGTGAGGCCAATTCCCTTATTTTTGCTGTAGACTGGAAACATTTGGGTTTGACACCAAAAGATGAATATGAGACAATAGCTCAACATTTCAGCTTTCATTTCCAGGTATTCACATCTGGATCTGATACACAACTGAGAAGATATACTTTTTTGAAAAAGAACACAACATTTTTAGGCAAGCAAAAGTATTGGAACGGATAGACTTTAAATAAATTAAAGTGAATAAACCGTAATATTTTGTCGCAAATACTTTGCTTGCAATAACTGCATCAAGCCTGTGACCCATTGACATCACAAAACGTTTGCATTCTTCTTTTGTGGTGCTTTTCCAGGCTTTCACCGCAGCCTCATTCAGTTGCTGTTTGTTTTGGGGGGTTACTCCCTTCGGTCTCCTCTTTAGCAGGTAAAATGCATGCTCTATAGCGTTTAAGTCTGGAGATTGACTTGGCCAGTCTAAAACCTTCCATTTCTTGCCCCTGATGAACTCCTTTGTTGTTTTTGCAGTTTTTTTGGATCCTTATCTTGCTGCATGATGGAGCATCTTCCAATCAGTTTGATTGCATCTTTCTTTAAATTGTCAGACCGATTGTTTCTGTAGACTTCTAAGTTAATTTTGCTGTTGCCATCATGTGTTACTGTGTTGTTGTCAAGATGAACCTTTACCAAAGTGATGGAAAGGCTAAAGTTTGGAGAAAGAAAGGATCTACTCATGATCCCAAACATACAGGCTTATCTGTGAAACACGGTGGAGGCAATGTCATGGCTTGGGCTTGCATGGCTTCTTCTGGGACGGGCTCATTATTCTTCATTGATGATGTAACACATGATGGCAACAGCAAAATGAACTCAGAAGTTTACAGAAACATTTTGTCTGACAATTTAAGGAAAGATGCCGAAACTGATTCCAATCAGTTTCGGTTCTGAATCAGCAAAAATTGCTATTGGCAGGTTAAATCTTTTTCTTCTAAATTGCAATAATTGCGTCCTTATTAATTTTTCTACAATTATTACTGCACAATAGGATATAATATTGATTGAGAATCTCAGATGAGACCAAGATGACATGCTCAAAGGTAATTAGAGCGAAGTTCAAGGGTTAAGGTTATGCAAGTTTTCGATCATACTTTGTGTGCTACAAAAAGAAATTGTGCTACTGATTTTTTTTGCTTGCTAGCACCAGTGCTACCACCTAAAAAAATAAGTGTACAGCCTGGATGTATAGTTTTGGATTTATGAATATATATATATATATTTTTTAGAAAAATCTATATATACGCAAATGGGCGTGGCCTATGTCAAAAGATGCATCGGACTCCAGTGAATCGGTGTGGGAGTTATGACCCCAAACGTGTTTTCCTTCGTTGTAGCGCCACTTAGTGGCCGGCATGTCTGATTTTGTTTGTATGCTGAGAGGCCGGGGGTCTGAACTAGTCATGCAAGTGGCATGTCCCAAACCTTTACTGTTTGGGCTGCAGCACCAGTTTTAGACGGAGAAAAATTAAAAGAAGAAGAATCGTTACAAAAACAATAGGGTTCCCTGCCCAGCAGGGTTTGGGAACCACGTTGCTCAGGCTTGGCCCGCTAATTACATGTTGTATTTGATCAGAGTTACTTTCAAGTTTTTAGTAAAAAAAACATGCTTGATTGACCAAACCCCATGATTCTGTTACTAGTCCGACATTAGTTCTGGAATATGTAGTTTTCAAGCTAGCTGTCAGGATTCTAACTGTTACAACATGTGTTGTAGTTCCAGAGAGGAAAAAGTAAGTGGATCAGTTTACCCCCTTCATTTCTCATTTCTGTCTCAGTTTACCCCTAAGCTGGGATAAAGTGAGACACAAGACACCTTTTTTTAAACCATCATATTTCCACTGCCACATTGATAGGAAACATCCTGAATTAATGGAAAATGTGTATATTTGACTGATAAATCGTTTTAGCTCACTTCACCCCACTCTCCCCTATGTATGGACAATTACCTTCACAAATAACACCAGCGTCTTCATGATGTCCACAGTTGTGTCTGCCTAGTCCCAGATGTCTACAGTCTGTTAGTGATGACTCAGTTCCTGAACAATGAAGATCATCTAGCCAGATTGGTCCACTTCCCTGTCCAAAATGTGCACGATCTGGAGCCTCCAGAGCCCTGCCACAGCCAATCTGTCGACAGACCACTTCAGCATCTCTCTTGTCCCAGTGGTCGCCACACACTGTCCCCCACTGGCCGTTATGGAAGACTTCCACTCTGCCAGAGCAGCTACTGCTGGAGCCGACCAGCCTCACTGGATAACCTGTTGGTGTTGGAGCAGGTGTGGTTGGTGGTGTTGGAGCAGGTGTGGTTGTAGAAACTGATGAGACAATTTATGTTTGAAGTCAAAGCAAATCTCTTTCAACCAACATTGCAACAGCAGGTTTTGATTTCACCAGCAATAAGCAAAATGATTAATTTAATCAGTTTGACAGTACTTAAGGGATAGTTCATTTTTGAAGTAGGGTTGAATGGAGTACTGAGGCATAGTTAGTCTGTTACCTTATGGAGATGGTGATCAGCACAGTCAGTATAAAGAGTTTAGGGGGGGGGGGGGGGTTACTGTAGCAGTAGTCAGCATTGTACTGTTGCAGAGGGGGCCAGAAGAAAAATGTTTTTTCACCACATATATACAGTCCCCTCCATAAGTATCGGAACAGTGAGGACAATTCCTTTATTTTTGCTGTAGACTTGAAACATTTGGGTTTAACACCAAAAGATGAATATGAGACAATAGCTCAACATTTCAGCTTTCATTTCCAGGTATTCACATCTGGATCTGATACACAACTGAGAAGATATAATTTTTTGAAAAAGAACATAACATTTTTAGGCGAGCAAAAGTATTGGAACGGATAGACTTTAAATAAATTAAAGTGAATAAACCGTAATATTTTGTCGCAAATACTTTGCTTGCAATAACTGCATCAAGCCTGTGACCCATTGACATCACAAAACGTTTGCATTCTTCTTTTGTGGTGCTTTTCCAGGCTTTCACCGCAGCCTCATTCAGTTGCTGTTTGTTTTGGGGGGTTACTCCCTTCGGTGTCCTCTTTAGCAGGTAAAATGCATGCTCTATAGCGTTTAAGTCTGGAGATTGACTTGGCCACCTTCCATTTCTTGCCCCTGATGAACTCCTTTGTTGTTTTTGCAGTTTTGGATCCTTATCTTGCTGCATGATGGAGCATCTTCCAATCAGTTTGATTGCATCTTTCTTTAAATTGTCAGACCGAATGTTTCTGTAGACTTCTAAGTTCATTTTGCTGTTGCCATCATGTGTTACTGTGTTGTTGTCAAGATGAACCTTTACCAAAGTGATGGAAAGGCTAAAGTTTGGAGAAAGAAAGGATCTACTCATGACCCCAAGCATACAAACTCATCTGTGAAACACGGTGGAGGCAATGTCATGGCTTGGGCTTGCATGGCTTCTTCTGGGACGGGCTCATTATTCTTCATTGATGATGTAACACATGATGGCAACAGCAAAATTAACTCAGAAGTTTACAGAAACATTTTGTCTGACAATTTAAGGAAAGATGCAACCAAACTGATTGGAAGATCCTTCATCATGCAGCAAGATAATGAGCCAAAACACAACAAAGGAGT
This sequence comes from Ammodytes dubius, assembly GCA_026122265.1. Lineage (NCBI taxonomy): Eukaryota > Metazoa > Chordata > Actinopteri > Uranoscopiformes > Ammodytidae > Ammodytes > Ammodytes dubius. Next base: position 24,897,006 of record CM047522.1, on the reverse strand, counting down.
TAATCAGGGGCAATAAGTGGAAGGTTTTAGACTGGCCAAGTCAATCTCCAGACTTAAACACTATAGAGCATGCATTTTACCTGCTAAAGAGGAGACTTAAGAGAGTAACCCCCTAACACAAACAGCAACTGAATGAGGCTGCGGTGAAAGCCTGTAAAAGCATCACAAAAGAAGAATGCAAAAGTTTGGTGATGTCAATGGGTCACAGGCTTGATGCAGTTATTGCAAGCAAAGGTTTTGCGACAAAATATTACGTTTTATTCACTTTAATTTATTTAAAGTCTATCTGTTCCAATACTTCTGCTCGCCTAAAAATGTGGTGTTCCTTTACAAATAATTATATCTTCTCAGTTGTTTATCGGATCCAGATGTGAATACCTGGAAATGAAAGCTGAAATGTTGAGCTATTGTCTCATATTCATCTTTTGGTGTCAAACCCAAATGTTTCCAGTCTACAGCAAAAATAAGGGAATTGGCCTCACTGTTCCGATACTTATGGAGGGGACTGTAAATGCTAAGCTAAAACCTACATTTCTGTTCAATTGCAAGCTAAACAGCGATGTTATCCCACAGCTTGAATTTGCAGCCAGACAGATATTAGTTTTTGATTTCTTGTCTCTTTAGTAATCCGCAGTAGCTCTGAGTCAAGCAGCTGATTGGCAAAAATAAAGGGCTATCTGGTTTCAAAATAAAGCTGTGGAAACAATTTCAGTTTAGCATAAAATTAAACCGATATTTATGTTCTAGGCAAGCATTCATATATTTGGTGAAAAACTTTTTCGGCTGGCCCCCTCTGCAACAGTAAAATTCTGACTTCTGCTACAGCAACATCTCTCCCATTTTCACAAGTTAACACACTTACTATGCCAAAGTATCCCATACAACCACTTCAGAACATCATGAATATCCCTTATAACTGTTAATACTTAGGCTTCATTTTCACTTGGTTTAAAAAAACTGTCTCAACTAAAACTAATGCCTTAAATGTATATTTCCTTATCACACTGGAAGAAGATACCTATTATGTGTGGTACAAATCGGAGTAAAGATAGGCTACTTGTGATGAAAATTTAGCTTTTTGTTGGACACAAATACAACCATTCTGTAAGATATCAAATGAGTGCTTTGATACTTTCTCAGGTCATATGTGATGAAAACCAACTGCACTGTGCTAACTGTAGGGGAGAACGAGATAACCTATATCTCGGTAACGGAACACATTTATGGTCATGTGAGCATTATGTTTTCAAGGCCCTCCCATTTCCCCTTGGCCATGAGGGAGAGGACCTCATTGTGCTGTTGTAAGCATGGTTGCGTTCTGAATCGCATACTTTCTACTATATAGTATGTAGAAAAAATATTTAGGATGTCCCGACTCTTGTGGCCAGATTTAGGATGGTTAGAAGTACCCGGATGTCCTACTTCATGCGGCCAAGATTGTTAGTGTTGAAAACTGCATCCTATTTGGGCGATTCTGACCCACAATCCAGTGCGCACGTGAAGTGACGTCACATCGACGAAGCCTCCATATGAAAACAAGCGGGGATACGGCGGATATAAAATCAAGAGGCAAGATCAAGGCGCAATGTTATGATGAAATAAGAGAGTATGTCCCAATAGTATGCCTACTGAATCCTAACTAGATTCTTTTTATCGTCGGATGTAGTATGTAGAATAGAAAAAGAAAGAGTATGCGATTCGGAACGCAACCCATGTTTTTTTTTTGCATGTAAAAGTACATTTTCTTGCTGTCAACTTAATCAACTGTTGTGCCAAAACAAAATTATTCAGGTAAAAAAACTTAGATCATACATGTTGATGAAGTACAAACATATGAAACCATGTGATGATGCTAACTGAAGATTAGCCTGAATTGCTACGAGAGGTAGTTTTTTCTCAGATTGTAGGATGAAGTGAGACAAATGCTGTGGGGTAAAGTGAGACAGTGTCTGTGCCCTCTTTTAAGGAATCCATTATATTTAAGGTAGCAAGACGACTAGCTAGAATAGAGACAATGCGGTCCGGAGGTGGGGGTTGAATGGTTGAAGGGGTGTCAGCAAGGGCATGGTTTGGCAAGCTGTTTCTGATTGCTTTTGCTCTGACCCCTAGACACTAGCTGGCACATTTAGACACAAAGGCCCTCATTTATCAACCGTGCGTAGACCAGAAAAATGGGTGTACGTACATTTCCACGCAAATCTCGGCATTTATCAATATGGACGTGAGCGTAGGATACGCTCAAATCCCACGCCAGCTCTCAGCTCGTGTACGCAAGTTTGTAAACAGCATGGACTCGCAGTGCAGGCTGTGCCGGGTAGCCGATGACTTTGTTGGACAATTATTAGAAGATAATACATTTTCATTTTCATTTCATTTAACTTTTATTTATCCTCGAGAGACCAATTGAGGGGTGACCCTCATTTTCAATGACGTCGAGTTATATAATACAAATGCAGTGTAACGCACCCCCAGCCCAGTTGGTTGAATTTCAGAACAGCGACACGCTTTTTTTAGTGGCGATTTTTGAGTCAGACCACTTTTTCTTCATCTATGTAAAGAAATGGCGACATATAATTGTATATGCTGTTTTATAGAATTTGAGCGATAGTAGCCTTCTGATGTAAACCTCAAATGCAAAATCCTCAGCTGGAGATCGTTTGTTGTCAACACCAACGCTGTTGACCGCAGCAGTTATTTCCTTCCTAACTGCTGCCTTCTGTCGTTCTTTGATGTCGCTTGTAATGCTCCGAAATGAAACTCTTTTTTTTCTACTTTCGCTGTTATTCTTTCAATTTCCACTTCAGAGAAGTTCCTCTTCTGTGCCGTAATGTGCATATCCATGTCGTAAAACCTCTGGGCGAGGCCTGTAAACTGAGAAAATATAGGGGCGTGATACGATTGTTTTCAGCCGCCGCATTTATCAATAATGGCCTGGCGTACGCTGAGATTGGCGAGATACGACTGTTTGATAAATCCCACGCGATACCTGGCTTAGTGAGGTATTTGCGCCAGAATCTGCACCAGTTTCCACGCAAGTTTGATAAATGAGGGCCAGAGAGAGGAGTGATGCACAACACTGCTTAGAAGGCTCTACATTAAAACTCTCTAAAAGCGGGGAAATGTATTCTTAGGCGACTAAGTAGTTGAGTCCACCCGTCACTTTGGCTGGTGAAAGATGTGTGGTAAGGATCTATGCTCGTGCGAAGATTCTAGCGTCTAATAAACTTCACCAATGGTAAAAAAACGGAAGGACACGGCTCTTTTTTACATTAAACGCAGTTAAGTTACTGCGTGTGCAAACATACCATTTCCTATGCGCCTTCACATTAAAAGCATGTTAATAGCCAAGCGTGAGTTCACTTTTATTTTGAAGCAGATAAGAACAGGAAGTTAGCACTCACAGCCCCACTGTGCTCTAGCTTGAAAGGCAACTGGTCCTTCAGCTAAAAAATTCACAACAACAATTTAATTTATCCTAAATTGCACGTGTTTTACTAGTTCATAGGCTATGTCTAATGGTTTAAAGTTTGGTTTTGATTAAAAGGGAATGTTATAAAAAAAATATTGTTATTATTAAATATTAAATAATGGAAATAATTCTGAATCAGCAAACATTGCTATTGGCAGGTTAAATCTTTTGTCTAAATTGCAATAATTGCGTCCTTATTAATTGTTCTACAATTATTACTGCACAATAGGATATAATATTGATTGAGAATCTCAGATGAGACCAAGATGACATGCTCAAGGTAAACTTGCATAACCTTAACCCTTGAATTTCGCTCTAATTATAATTAGAGCGAAATTCAAGGGTTAAGGTTATGCAAGTTTTCGATCATACTTTGTGTGCTACTAAAAAAAATTGTGCTACTGAATTTTTTTGCTTGCTAGCACCAGTGCTACCACCTACAAATATAAGCGTACAGCCCTGGATGTATACTTTTGGATTTATGAATATTTACGTACAAGGAAGTACAAGTCAGCTAATTTTCAAATATTCAAAGCGCTACCATTTCGCCATCGAAGGTCGTTTCAAGATTATTTTTAATGATTTATTTCCGTGTGGGTCTGTAGATGTTCTGTGCAAAGTTTGGTGTCAATTGTACAAAACATTTGGGAAAAGTAGCGAAAAGTCAGTTTTGCAGTTTTTGCGAAAAGTTTGTATAGGTGCATATGGGTGTGGCCTATGCCAAAAGATGCATCTGACTCCAGTGAATCTGTGGATATAACGTTTCTGACTGTGGGATGTTCGGTGTGGGAGTTATATAGTTATTGCTGTTTACAAGATATAAACTTTTTGTGCTTTTGGCGCCCCCTTATGGATGAATTTCGCGAAACTGGCCATGGTAGAACGATGCAGCTCAATTTACAGAACAAGTTTTTGTGCGATGTTTGGTTGGGGAGTTATGAGCAAAAACAGATAGTCATCCTCTTTACTGTAAAGAGACTCTTTTTGACTTTTTTCTTTGAGTTTATGTTTTTGATATTAACATCATATTAAGCAAATGTAAGTTATCAGACAAAAAAAGGAATACAATGTTTTGGTCTAGATAGTTAATAGCCTAATAATTGAATCAGATCATCTGGGAGATAATCCGAGGTTAATCTGATCACGTGACGTCACGTTCACGTCCTAGCACAGTGTGTATTCAACACTCGCTCACGGTTGCACTATGAAAAACTGATCGCTCTTTATGTAGGGACTTTTTTTGAATGGCAATGCAATGCATTTCTGTAGAAAAGGCCCCAAAGTTTAAAGGTTACAGTGTTTCTTATTTTCTTACAGTGTTTTAAGAAGTGAGTTGTTCAGTGCGGATGACATTATAGCTGTCAGTTAGCGGCCGTGACGTCAGTCAGCCGGAGCGTCTGTTTAGTGAAGTTTCCATTTCCTTCTCCCTCAGTTGTGTGAGCGTGCAAGTTGCCGCAGTAAACTAGCAGTAAACTATCATTCCACGGTTGAAACGTGCTTTCCCTGAGTTTTTCTTTACAGAAAGTGAAGAAAAAGGAATATGTCTGCATTTTTCTTTACAACTCAAACATTTACTGTATCAACTGAAAAATGCATGAAGATTTAGCTTTCCTATGAATCACTGAACTAATATTTAGTTGTATAACCTCTGTTTCTGAGCATCTACAGGTGAAACTCGGAAAATTATAATATCGTGCAAAAGTTCATTTATTTCAGTAATTCAACTTTATAGGTGAAAATAATATATTAGCTGTCAGCTGAGCCGGTGTGGAACACAGTGCGGAGGTTCTAGTGTTAACCATGGTCGAACATACCATAGCCTATACTGATTTTAAAAAAAGATATAGAAAATATAGAAACAGCGGAGGAGATGAAGATTGTTTACTGCAATTATTTTCATCATGAATGACTTGTGGCAGTTCCATGCGCAACAGGGATGTCACTCGTGTCCGTTTTACACATGGTGCTTTACGGAAGGAAATGTGGGGGTTTGTATCTCCGGCGATGCCACAGCGATCGCAGGGACTTTCACTTGTGTCATTAAACTTCGGGCGTCGTCGTCCGCGGCGCCGGCCCTCGCTTCACGGAATCCGGGGAACATAAACCAGAAATGCAAAATGTCCTAGTGTCTAAGAGTAATTTCCTCACAAACAAATAACAGAAAAAGATAAAAATGTTGAGTCTCTCCCTGGTGGTTGAAACAGAGCTGTTGTTGTGTCCTCACCTGAACAGACAATCACAACTCAACCAACTGTTCAGTATGAAACTGTGCTCTGATGTAATGTTAAAACTTCAAATGCAATAATATTTAAGGTAATTATTCTGAACAGTCTGAAGTGACTTTAAACAGCTCAACTTATTCTCACCTGAGGGCTCAAGTCTGAAGGAAAACACCTGCACTCTGTTATAACCAGTCACTTTACATGTCAATGATGTATCCCTTGATGTGTAAATATAATGAGAAGACGGAATGGTCACAGAGGCGAGGCAGGGAGACTGTGTTGTCGTGATTTGTTTGAGGTCGTTTGCCACATCTCTACCATTAAACAGCCACTTCACTGTGTATACACATCGTGTATATGTGGACACAGAGCAGTTTAACGTCACGTGACCACCGTCCTTCTGCTCAGTCACTGGTGAAGATGGAGATAATGTTGGTGACAGGTTTAAAAATAACTTCATCAATGTAATCATGATTATTGTTACATTTCAGTATTTTATTTAAGAAGACAGTTTGAGCTGAAAACATCATGATGTAAATACTCACTGGTAACAACAGACAGATAAACAAAACCCATTCCGCTTGCTTTCAACTGTTGATGGCCGTATTGACCAACATCCTCAGTTGTGACATTCTTTACAACCAGAGAACAGTTTGCCATGACACTCAGTCTGTCTGATTTGGTTCCAGCGTTTACACGTCCAAGTGTGACCAGCTTTACTGCGGCTGTGCTTGTTGAAGTAGTTGAGAGCCCTTTGAACACCCAGGTTGTTTTGACACACTGATTGTTATGACTCAAATCAGGCAAAGTGATGTCATCGCCAGGTCTGACCGGGGGACGGATGAAGTTACTTTGTACTGTGAAGAGACATAAACATAAATAAATATATGATCAGGAGTTCACTCATTTCACAGACTACTTTGCTGTCTTGAGTAAATGACGGTTATGATGTAAATAGTAATAGTGATTATTAATAAATATGCTTTTTCTATTCCACATACAAACGTAACATGTATTCTTACCTGTAACCTGAAGCAACAGCATCAGAAAAACATACATTTTAATCCATCTGAATTCAGCCATGGTGCCTCTCTACCTCTTTGTCCCTCTTTCTGTCTCTCTGTCTATCTCTCCGTCTCTCTATCTCTCTGTCTCTCTCTTCTTCTTAATTTCAACTCTGACTCTACACTATCAATAAAGCATAAAAATGCAAAAAAAATATCTTAAAGAAATAAAAGAAAAGACAAGAAAAAAAGAAAGGAAGATAAAAGTTAAGAAGATGGAGCAACACGTTGCTGTTTTGTTATTTTTTATTTTATTTTATGCCATCTCTGAAAAAAACGCAATGAATCTTGGGATATGTTGAGCCGTGAAGGATACATCTGTTGGACCCTTCAAAACCGTGAAACGAAGGCTGCATTTCTCTGCCGCATATGAAGGAGCCTTCCAAATGGAACAAGCCTTTGCGCGCCGCTATGACGCAATCGGTCTTCAAATGCAGCCTTCGTAGGCTGTGGCCCCTTAAATGAGACACAGCGACTGTGTTTGGCTCTAATTATTGTTTTTTAAATCTTATTTTATAACCGGGTCGAAAACGACCCGAACACCACAAGTGTTATCATTTCCACCAGAGCATTTTATTATTAAGTTAAAAAAAATATATTTTTTATTTTGTTGAAATAGAGGTTCCTGACAAAGTCAAAAAGGCTTGATGCAATAAACAAAACCTATGTGGTTCTTTTATGCATTTGAAATCCAAAAGGGGTCGGTGGCGACCCTAACACGAGTGTAAGGTTAAGCTGTATCTGACATGAGCTGCGCCTGTATGAAGTGCACACTGACCTTAAAGGTAAGCGATTCTGGAGAATGTTTGTTGACCAATCACAGTTTGTGTTTTGGCTGTTTGTATACACTTGATATTTTAGCGCACACAGTACACTGAGTACAGAAAGGTAGCAGATTGTGAAGAGATATTCACTGATTTGACATATATTGATCCAATAAGAGTCAATGTTAACACAACACACTTAAAGGGCCATACACAGGCAAAGGATTGCAGAATACGAGACAGTTCCTCATTTCATCTTTGCAGTCGTCTATTCCTAAGAACTGAAGGGGAAGGGTTTAAGTGTGAATGTGGTAGATAGATAGATAGATAGATAAGATAGATAAATACTTTATTGATCCCCGGAGGAGAAATTCAGGTGTCCAGCAGCAGATAAAAACACATCCATCCATCATACAAGCATTAATAATTACAATTACATAGACCTAAACAATACTAAAATACTAAAAAACTAAAATACTAAAAACTACCACCAATGGTACTAAAGTGCACATGCATTATTTTAGAGTCCTGTTGTTGTGGTGACAACAGCAGCAGAGATTTCGAGGTTTGAGCCTCTAAAGATGATCAGATGAAACTTTGTAGAGCACCCTAAAATACACAAGTCAATCGGACTTACGGTGTGCGGGGCGTGGCCTCTCAAACTTTCTTCAGTCGGGGCTCAATAACAGCGCCCCCTAGCGGAAATTCAAAGAACTGTCTGAGAGGCTATATTGTAGAGCACCATGAGCTGTACAAGTGTAATACATTTCAAGTCAATCAGAGTCAGGGGGCATTTGTGGCGCCCCCTATGGGTTAATCTCGATAAGCTTTGAGGGACATGCTACCACATGACTTCTCCACATACCCAGCAAGTTTGATGACGATAGGACCTATGGTTAAGGAGTTATGGCCAATTTGTTAATAAACCCCGCCCCTGCGTAAACGTTTTGGGCAATGGCGGCGCAAAAAATAATCATGGCTGACCCCTATGGTCCGAGAGGCTATATTGTAGAGCACCATGAGCTGTACAAGTGTAAGAAATTTCAAGTCAATCAGAGTCAGGGGGCATTTGTGGCGCCCCCTATGGGTTAATTGCGATAAGTTGCGAGGGACATGCTACCACATAACTTCTGCACATACCCAGCAAGTTTGATGATGATAGGACCTATGATTGAGGAGTTATGGCCAATTTGTTGATAGGCCTCGCCCCTGTGTAAACGTTTTGGTCAATGGCCGCCATGTTTTTCAACCTATCCACCTAATCCTTTATGGGTATGTTTATTGTAGTCCCCCGGGGCTTCACGAGAAATTTGGTGTTGATACAGTAACATTTCAGAAAGTTGTGGATAACACCCTGTTTTTCAGTTTATGCTAATTAGCGGGAAATATTCCCTGAAGGATTTTTATGGTGTAGGGGACAAACCATATCTTTCTGTGATGGCACCATTGTCTCAGATTTGGAGGTTCTGATTCTCATTCTTACTGCATACTCAACTGATTTGATTCAACTTTATTGGATTTGCACATTAATGTAAATACTAGAACTGCAAGCAGTTGTGAACGGGGGCCAAGCCTCCTACGCGACTCGGGATCGGGCGTCGAACGTGGGATGAGAGATGCTCAAACGGATGAGGAGAGTTGTGTTTTTGGCGCCCCCTTTTGGAGCAATTTAACGAAAATGTAGAACCAACCTGGGAACCGTAGGAAAAACACATGTGTGAAGTTTGGTGTTGATAGGATGAATCGTTTTGGATTTAGGAGCAGTTTGGTACCAGCTAGCTAATGTGTAAATATTTAAAGCGCTACCGTTTGGTCTTTCGATGGTCGTAGAAAAATTATTTATACAGCGTTTGCTCGAAGGAGGCGGTAGAGCATAATGCTTTTGGTTTAGTCCAAATCGGGCAAAAACTGTAGGAGATTTGTGCTCTGGTGACTGACACAGTTTTTCCAATGTAGCGAAAAAATTTGCCATACACAAATGGGTGGGGCCTATCTCAAGATGCAGCTGACTTGTGAGAATCTGTGGATATAAAGTTTTTGACTGTGGGATGTTCGGTGTGGAAGTTATAGCCCCAAACGCGTTTTATTTGCTTTTTGTGGTTTTGGCGCCCCCTATGGATGACATTTGCAAAACTATGTGAGATGGAAAGATGCAGCTCAATGTACCAAACAAGTGGATGTCAAGTTTTTGAATGTGCGATGTTCGGTTGGGGAGTTATAGCAAAATCAAATTGTCAACCTCTCCATTGTGAAGACACTTTTTTGAATTTTCCCGCCAAAACACTTCGAAACAGGAAGTAAAAGTGAAAAACTCATTTGATTAATAAGTCCGGCAAACATATGAATTTCTTGGCCATAGTTTTTTTTATAGACTCAGGTATGCCTCATGATAGTCTCCCTTGGCTTTCAAGAAAATCACTTTTTTTTTTTTTTTTTTTTTTTTTTTTTTAAAAGGGATTTTCGCAAATCTTTAAAGCGCTACCGTTTGGTTTTCCGATGGTCGTAGAACAATTATTTGACCAACTTTTGCTCGTGGGAGTCGGTAGAGCATAATGCGTTTGGTTTCGTCCGCGAAAACTGTAGGAGGAGTATGTTTTGGTGACTGACACAGTTTTTGCGATGTAGCGAAAAATGTATATACGCAAATGGACGTGGCATGTCTCAAAAGATGCATCTGACTTGTGTGCATCTGTGGATATAAAGTTTTTGACTGTCGGACTTTCGGTGTAGAAGTTATAGCCCCAAACGCGTTTTCCTTTGTTGTAGCGCCACCTAGTGGCCGGCATGTCTGAATTTTTTCGTCTGCATACCAGGCACGGACCTGGATCCTTTACGGTTTGGGCTGCAGCACCACTTTTACGCATGGAAGAATAAAAGTCCCAGCAAAAACAATAGGGTTCCCTGTCCAGCAGGGCTATGGAACCGCGTTGCTCTGCATAACGCGGTCCTAGGCCCTACTCGGGCTTGGCCCCCTAATAATAATCCTTACAAGAACAATAGGGTTCCCTGCCCAGCAGTGCTTGGGAACCGCGTTGCTCTGCAAAACGCGGTCCCAGCTCCTGCTCGGACTTGGCCCCCTAATGAAAATATTTTTTCTAAGTAGGGTAAGTTCTCACAATACATTATATTAAAACATTTATAACTAGAACTGCAAGCAGTTATGAGGGGCTAAGCCTTCCGGCGCAACTAGGGACCCGGGCGTAGCAGACCATGCCGCCGGCCGCTCACTTCACAGAATCCGGGGATGTAAAGTTTTTGAATGTGGGATGTTCGGTTTGGGAGTTAAAGACCAAAAGCAAAAAAAAAATTGCATAGAAATAGGCTAAAGTGGATGACGAGATATATACTTTTTGTGTTTTGGGCGCTCCCTTATGGCGAAATTTTCTGATTTTTTTTTCTGAACGCAACTAAGGGTAGCACCAGACCCGGCGCCAAGGACGGGCCAGACCGGGCCGGGCCCGCTCATTTGGTGTCTTTGCCCCCGCCCATTTGATGTCTTTGCCCTTGTAAAAATAAAATGTATTTTACTTTTTTATTTTATTTTTTATGCTAAGATATATATGATGTCAGATACTATTTACAATCTCAAAAAATTATTGTTAAACTAAATAAAAAATGTGTAGAAAATAGAGACTATGTGATTGACATATGTGTAAACCTATCACTATTCAGAATGCGTCACACGGAACGACAGCGTTAACCGGCAAATTCAAATTAGAAGCCTAGCCTGCGCTGGTGTTTTGAAAATGGATATCAGACGCTGGTTAAAAACTAATGGGCCTACTTATCCGGAAAGAAACCCTGCAGTTACAGTAAGTAAAGTTAGCTTAAACCCTGACCGGGCTGAGCCCCTTGCTGGAGCAGGATTTGAGTGTATGTGTAGGTGTAGTGAGGATGTGTATTATTTGCCAGCTGCGTGCGTCTTGCGCTGTCGCAATTGAGTTTTTTGTAGGCAACACCTGTCTGTCATAATATTGATGCGGGCCCTCTTGTGGGAGCAGATAGGCAAACACTTGATTCGCTTTAATTTTTATCTCATTGCATGCACATCAGCCTACTACTGGCTCCGTGTGTGTTTGCAGGAGCCGCGATAACTCCTCATCCAAACAGAGGATGGTGGAAAGTACCGGTATTCTCCGTTTCATAAGACTACTCATATTAAAATGTAACTATTTTAAAAAGAGAACAGTTAGTCGAAACAGTTAACCAGTGTTTAACATAGGCAGTGGACAAGATGACGATCAGCTTTTTTCTCCCCTGCTCACAGCGTTCTCTCTCCCAGCGGCCGCTCCCGAGAGCACAAACCGACAAAAAAATAAAATAAACACAACTTGGACACGGGCCCTGAAGCTATGAAAAGCGAAAATCACTGTGTTATGGTAATTGTTTTCGTAGTCTTTGTCGCTAATTTCCTACAAATTCTGGTGAAAAGAGACGAAAGCCTCGTTCGACTTGGAGCCGCCTTGCTCAGACCTGCGCGTCTTGCTGAGCGCACAACAAAAATGCTGTGCGCTCAGCAAGCCGAGCGTCATAATTGCGCAGGTCTGAGCATGCCGACGTCATGGCTCCCGACCGGCGCTTTCATTGGATTAAGCGACAATGTTTTTGCCGAGCACATGATTCAATGTTGCGAATGTTTTGTATGTTTATGCTTATTTGCGCACACAATGCAAATGTGATTTGTATTTGGCTGTTTGTGTGTTAATGTGTATATTTGCCAGCTGCGTGCGTCTTAAGGCAATGCTGTTGGCCATGCTGATGTATTTGCGCTGCTGTGGACTGTCGCAATTGAGTTTTTTGTAGGCTACACCTGTCTGTCATAATATTGATGCGGGCCCTCCCACAAAATCGACGTGCCCCCGGTATAGATTTGCTCTGGCGCCGGGTCTGGGTAGCACCAACGTACGTCTAAAATGTGGATTTGATCCGATGTATAGTTTTGGATTTATGAATATTTACGTACTAGGAAGTAACAGTTAGCTAATTTTTAAATATTCAAAGCGCTACCGTTTCGTCATCAAAGGTCGTATAAAAATTATTTCGAACAAGTTTTTTCCGTGTGGGTCGGTAGATGTTCTGTGCAAAGTTTGGTGTCAATTGTGTAAAAAATGTGGGAGGAGAAGCGAAAAATAAGTTTTTCAGTTTTTGCAATTTTGTGAAAAATCATTCCATAGGCAAATGGGCGTGGCCATGCCAAAAGATGCAGCTCACTCCAGTGAATCTGTGGATGTAAAGTTTTTGACTGTTGTATAGGTATTGCTGTTTACAAGATATACATTTTGTGTGCTTTTGGCAGCCCCATATGGATGAATTTCGCGAAACTGCCATGGTAGAACGATGCAGCTCAATTTACAGAACAAGTGAATCTCAAGTTGTTTAATGTGCGATGTTTGGTTGGCGAGTTATGAGCAAAAGCAGATTGTCAGCCTTGACAAAATGGCGGCCGGAGCTAACTACACAATGTAATGTCAATGGACATGCTAGCTGCGATTAGCCAAAAAACTTTGATGGAAAAAAAAAATCAAATTTTATGAGTAAGTCCCTCCCACATTAATATTTCTTGGCCATATTTTTATATAGACTCGTGTATGCCCCTTGATGGTTTCCCTTGAGTATTAAGAAAATTCCTTTGGCCAAATAGGGGATATAAAATGTCCTTGTTTATGGCGCCCCCTTATGGCGAAATTTTCCGATTTTGTTTTTAACGCAACTAAGGGTAGCACCAACATATGTCTAAAATGTGGATTTGATCCGATGTATAGTTTTGGATTTATGAATATTTACGTACTAGGAAGTAACAGTTAGCTAATTTTCAAATATTCAAAGCGCTACCGTTTCGTCATCAAAGGTCGTATAAAAATTATTTCGAACAAGTTTTTTCCGTGTGGGTCGGTAGATGTTCTGTGCAAAGTTTGGTGTCAATTGTGTAAAACATGTGGGAGGAGAAGCGAAAAATAAGTTTTTCAGTTTTTGCGATTTTGCGAGAAATCTATATGTACGCAAATGGGCGTGGCCTATGCCAAAATATGCAGCTGACTCCAGTGAATCTGTGGATATAGAGTTTTTGAGTGTGGGAGGTTCGGTGTGGGAGTTATAGCCCCAAACGCGTTTTCCTTGGTGTAGCGCCACCTAGTGGCCGGCATGTCTGAATTGTGTTGTCTGTATACAGGTCCCGGACCTGGATCTAGTCATGCAATTGGCATGTCTGCACCCTTTACGGTTTGGGCTGTAGACACACTTTTAGATGACTACAAATAATAATCCTTACAAAAACAATATGGTTCCCTGCCCAGCAGGGCTTGGGAACCGCGTTGCTCTGCAAAACGCGGTCCCAGCTCCTGCTCGGGCTTGGCCCCCTAATGAAATTATTTTTTCTAAGTAGTGTACATCTAAATGTATAGTGTCTCATAATACATTATATTAAAACATTTATAAATATATAAAACACTTACCTGAAGCCAAGATGATGGTCAGAAGAACCTTCTCCATCTTTGTCTGTTCCCCGTCTGCCCTCTGTTAGTCTGTGACTGTCGACATGAAGCTGCTGGGATGAAGCAGAGATATACAGTACATCAACCTCTTAACTGCACATTCAAACTTTATGCGATTATGTGACTAAACTGTTTATCTTATACTGTACTGAACGGACTATCAGGTCAAGAATGAGCCCTAAGAAAATGTACATTTTATTTTTTGATAACTTTTTATGGTTGATATAATAATAATAATTGAGTTTCCTAATGGAGCATAGACACATAAATCCATAGAAAAGAACAACATATGAGATGAATTCCCATCAGCAGAAGTGTAAAGACATTTAAATCAACTCCACTTCTACCAGCTGCAGCATAAAGTAATGAACACATTAAACACACATTTATGAATATAATATAATATTATTGGTGGTCATTCTGTACAGTTAACACAAGATTCAATCTAGTCACTGCTCAGGAGCCAAATGCAGAGCTCATGTAATGTCAGTACGTGTTAAGAGTCCCTCTCCACCTAAAGGTTATCAGAGGTTATTACAGAGAGTCAAAGGAGGGAGGTAGGTATTAGGGGTGTGATGAATGTTTACAAAAATGTCTAAATCGAAAAGGTGACACGACTGCATTTTCATATGGGGGGGTGGGGGTGCTCATTGTCATAGTTACTCCCATCTGGCGCACGCACACACACACGCGCACACACACACACACACACACACACACACACACACACACACACACACACACACACACACAACACACACACACACACACACACATGTTCGTCTGCCTGTCAGTATCACCTTCATTTCTACCTTGACAGAGTAGATTAACATCTTATCTTTCTACAAGTTTAAGCAGGTTGAACAGGAGTAAAGATAAAGTGTGGGCTTTTTACTTTTGAAGGTTTTATCGTTCTTAGGCTACTTACGAGCATTGTTCACGTCGACCGAGTTACATCAATATTCATTTTATCTTTTCATCTCTCTGCCGTGGCTGTGACTGGGTGCACAAATGTGCGTGTTGCGTGTCCACAGTGCCGGCTGACACACACACACACACACACACACACACACACACACACACACACACACACACACACACACACACACACACACACACACACACACACACACACACACACACACACACACACACACACACACACACACACAGAGAGAGCGGGGCAGACGGATTCTGTTGACTAGCTTTTTATCTTTATTCAAATAGTTTGTGTAATTTTAGATTTTAAATTAGTTAATGCCTGTTTCCAAAATACATTGAAGTCATTTTCAAAACTAAGAAAAAAAAAAAATAGATTTTATGATTTAATAACCGGTTACATGCGTACACGTGCACACCCTAGTAGGTAAACCCCCACCTAGGACTCCTGTCCTGATACCTCCATTGCTAGTCTCTCTCCAGGGGCAAAGATAAGCAGCTCTAACAGTTCAAATGTTAGAAAACAAGAGGACTTACCGAAGCGTTGTTGGTGAAGCCTTGGTGAAGTGGATGGAAAATCGAAGCAGGGGAAAAATTCTTAGAAATAGTCTTCAATGGATCAAGTGATCTACTTTGTTTAAATGACCGAAATCTCAAACGGAGCAAAAGCCTTGAAGAGTATCCTCGTCTCTCTCTCTCTTCTGTCCGTCGCTGTTGGTCCGAACATGTCAAAGTGAATATCACCTGTTACTCCTCCAGTATATAGTGGAGCTGTGGGGATCAACACCCTGCCTTCGCACGAGGCATATTTCCATATTCATATTTTAGTTTGAAACAACATTCGCATCCCAGGAAAGGTCATGTGCAAAGCGTAACGTTTCCTTCTGATATGGACACAGTGAACCTGTCTGCAGGTTACTGTCCTGTCACATGCAGAGAATTTGCATGTTTGTAAAACAGTCTTCCTAGGAATGAAGGTGAGAACCGGTCAATTTTGCTATTTTTGTCAATTTTGCAATTATTTTCTCCTAAACATACTAGTATAAATATATCAAGTGATCTACTTTGGTTAATTCACCGAAATCTCAAACAGAGAAAAAGCATTGTCGGGTATTTTCTCTCTCACTCTCTCTCTCTCTCTCTCCCTGTTTTTTCTTTAAACAACATGTTTTAGCTCATTTGCAAAGACCGCAACTTCCCGTTTCCACAGAAAGCTACATTGGGACTATCAGTCCCTTGTATCTTTCACGTCCAAAGCCCTCCTTTGCATGTTGCATGTAGGAACACTAAGCCTTGTAATTCTAAACCCAAAATATACTTCCTTTTAACACGCGTGTGCATGACGTCACCAGGCGTAACTTGCTTCAGTTTGAATTGTTGGCTGTGCACGTCCTCAAATATTACCATAAAGGATGCAGAGCCTGTTCCCATTCCAGGGAATTGCACAAAAGGGCCCTATTCACTGTTCCATCAATGTTTTCCCTATTTTTTAAATATATGATGTAATTTGAAATATATATATAAACATGAGACGGTAACAAATAAATTGAACAACATTTGGTGCCTTTTTTTAAATAAGACACTATTCTTATATGTATTTCCCCTTAGGAAGTCAATAAAGGCTTATAATAATAATAATAATAATAATAATAATAATAATAATAATAATAATAATAATAATAATAATAATAATAATAATAATAATAATAATAATAATAATAATAATAATAATAATAATAATAATAATAGTAAATTGTATTTGAAGTGCACTTTATATTGCTAGAATCTCAAAGTGCTACAAAGTTAAAGTAGCACTTTAAAAAAAAAAAAAAAAAAATCAATGAGAATAAAAGCATTCTATCTATTAGTTCAAGCTCTAAATATATTTTAGGTATAGAAATAATTATTTCAAGAATGATTTATAGTTTGACGGTAACTCCTGGTCCCCGTTAGAGAGAGAGAGTGTGTGTGTGTGTGTGTGTGTGTGTGTGTGTGTGTGTGTGTGTGTGTGTGTGTGTGTGTGTGTGTGTGTGTGTGTGTGTGTGTGTGTGTGTGTGTGTGTGTGTGTGTGTCTTACTGAGAGACACCTGCAGCTCCATCAGCTCCTCCCTCCCATGTCCCTCCTCTTCTGATTGGCTCCTCACTGTGACTCTCTTTCTAAAAAAATATTTCCATCACACACACACACACACACACACACACGCACACACACACACACACACACACACACACACACACACACACACAGAACCAGTGAGAAACACGCAGTCGCGCAGGTTCACGGGGGTCAACCCACTATCTTCATTTACATGCAGGAATCTGGTTTAATCCTAAACTTTGTATTGACAAATAACCCTTATTTTAAAAACTGTGCTATCAAAAAGGAATCAAGGTTTTAGGTGATCTCTAAGATGAGGGAACGATGACATAACAACTTGTGTCGCATATTAGACTATAAAGCGGTAATGTTGTAAGCTACGGTGGGTGGCTTTGTTTACAAACCAGTTTAAAGAGCCGAGCCTGTATATTAAAACTAGATTATTTTTCAGGTAGCGGATCATGAAGAGATATTCACTGATTTTGACAAAAAGTGATTTTGACAACAAGCGTTCTCCAGAATCACTGACTCCACCTTTAAAGATCTCCTATTATACTACTTTTCTGGTCTTAATTTCTTGCTAAAAACTGCTATAGAGCAACCTGACACGAATCACAAAAAAACATGTAGATTTTCGGGAAACTCTTCCGCTCATCCGAGCGAGCACAGCAGTCTGCTCCACACTAGGCTTTGTGCTTCTCTGTTTACCTCTGTCTCTCTTTCTCTCTGTCTCTCTCTGCTTCTTGTAAGTCTCTAAACAGGTGCCTCTCACACAGAAACTTCCTATAATTAGTGGAGTGTTAGTTCCTCATTGTTACTTTTGTCCTTTCCTTCTTTTAGGCAGACGGCCACATCTGCTTTTACGATCCTCCTTTATTTCATTTTTATTTTGGTACCACTGACCTGAAGTGTCTGGAATTTAAACCAGTGACATTTTAAAAGTTTCTACATTTTCCTCTCATTCATTTTTGATTCGACTCTAAAAAGTGATGATGAAACAAAAGTGTCTCCAACTTCATCTTAGGTTACTTTAATAACTTCCATACATCTATACAACATAACAACATAATCTATACAGAGATACAAAGGTTATAAGTACTGCCTATCAGACTATAACAAACATTAAAGAACCTGACAGCATATAATAACATTTATTATTCTCTTTAACATTGCAAGCAGACATACTGTATAATGTTGGACTATTACTACCACTACAATGGTAAATGGACTCCACTTATATAGCGCTTTTCCCTGGTTTTTCACAGACCCAAAGTACTTTACATTGTTTTGTACACATTCACCCAATCACACACACATTCATACACCGATAGCAGCAGCTACCATGCAGGATGCAAGCTAACTATCGGGAGTAATTTAGGGTTCAGTGTCTCTTTGGGTGCCCAGGGACACTTTGACATGTAGCGGGGAGACAGGGGATCAAACCACCGACCCTGTAACCCAGTGCACGACCGCCCTACACACTTCACCACAGCCGCCTACTATCACTACTACTGGTTAACAAACTAAGACCCCTTCTGGAGAAAAAAGGCTTTTTACAGCAATAACTCCACATGATCATAATATCTGATAGAATACATTTCTCAGTCAGTGTATACTAACTGTAATGACATGAGCTGTATCTATACTGTCTGTTATTTCTTTGGTTTGACGGTGGCGTAGAGGGCGCTGGGATCAGCAGCAGAAGAGGGAGCTTTCACTGTGGCGTAGGTCACTGCTTCATCTTCATCTTCATCTTCACCCTGAACCTGGAACACAACAGACACACAGCACAACTCATAAACTACACAACATTAACTAACACAGACATCCCTCCCTCCCTCCCTCCCTCCCTCCCTCCATCCATCCATCCATCCATCCCTCCCTCCCTCCATCCATCCATCACCCACCTATCTATCTATCTATCTATCTATCTATCTATCTATCTATCTATCTATCTATCTATCTATCTATCTATCTATCTACTATCTATCTATCTATCTATCTATCTATCTATCTATCTATCTATCTATCTATCTATCTATCTATCTATCTATCTATCTATCTATCTATCTATCTATCTATCTATCTATCTATATATCTATCTATCTATCTATCTATCTATCCATCCATCCATCCATCCATCCCTCCACCCCTCCTTGCCTCCATCCATCCATCCATCCATGACTATAACCAATCAGACATCTTACCCGGCCTTCACTGTTGGTCTTCTTGGTGTAGCTGACGGAGGCGTAGGCAACACCCTCTTCAGGATCAGCCTGCACAGAGAAGACACAGAGAAACAAAATGGATGCTCAGTTACAAGATTTTTACTGACTTTTTATTTGAATAAAAGTCAACATTTTCGATTCTGTCTCTTCTGTCAAGGATGTTATTTTATTTCTTCCTCAAATTATTTCTCAATATATTTTAAAGTCCTCTGGTTTACCACCCACTCGTGTCTTCCTCTGCTGTGGTCAAACTGCATCATCTAACTTCCCTTTTTTTTTTTTTATCTTTGCTGCACATACACACAGTCTGGTTACATTTGGCCAAAACACATGTTACAGTTCAAGTTATGACATGTTGTCAGGGCACAACACAAACAGCACATGTGCAAAGTATGAAGTATGTCGTCGATATAGAGGTTGTAATTAATTTCCTAGAATTAGTAAAGTAGGAATAAGTTTGGGTCCCATTTCCTTACATTCATCTCTTTGACCATTGCTGTTGCAACACATTTAAATACAAAACAGTCAGTGCTTTTTATCTGATCTCATCTTACCTTCCAGCCGCTATAGAATAAACCTGTGAACGTTTGCAGTATATTAAAGTATGTCGTCGATATAGAGGGTCTTATTTATGAAGAATGAGCTTTGGGCCCTATTTCCTTTTTGTCACATTCATTTTCTTGACCTTTGCTAATGCAACAACTTGCTTTTAATACAAAACAATCAGTGTTTTTATTTTATCTTCTCATCTATAGAATCAAAATGTATAGTACAAAAAACATTTTTATACTCACAACGTTGACGTTCATCCGGTTTCTGTTTGCTGAAAACACAAAGAAGAGTGGACTTCAGCTTCCAAAGACTAAGTTTTATGAAAAATAATAATTAATTAAAAAGTTTAATCTGAGCTCTCACCTTTAGTTTTCCTCCATCTGATGACTGTCACAACTATTATTAAAAGTGCCAGTAAAGCTACAGCCACAAGGACGTACACCCACCAACCTGGAAAGATAATGAAAACATGTGTTACTAATCAAATGCTAAAGAGATGGATGGTGAAGAGTTGATGTGGTTTGAGAAAATTCTTTAACCTTTGTTTTCTTTCTTTTCTTCATTCATTGGGTCTGCACAAATGTAGGAAACATTTTAAAATACTGATTCATGACTGTGAGCTTTTCAAACATTCAAAAAGGTAAAGTCTCTACCTGGTGGTTTAGTTGAAGACTTATCGGTTGCAGACGCTGTCGTTGTAGTTTTTGCTTTTCTGCTGTTTTCAGTTGTTGTTGATTCTGTTGGAGCTGTTGTTGTGTCCTCACCTGAACAGACAAACACAACTCAACCAACTGTCCAGTATGAAACCTGTGCTCTGATGTAATGTTTAAACTTCAAATACACAAAATACAACAAATATTTAAGGTAATTATTCTCATCAGTCTGAAGTGACTTTAAACATTTCAGCATATTCTCACCTGAGGGCTGAAGTCTGAAGGGAAACACCTGCACCTTGTCACCATCAGTCACTTCACATGTGAATAATTTATCCCTCGATGTATAAATGTCATGTGACGACGGAATGGTTACTGAGGCTTTGCATGCAGACCCCTCTATCTCCATTTGTTCGTGATATTTGACCAAATCTGTTCCATTAAACAACCACTTCACTGTGTGGTTACATTGATCATATGTGGACACAGAGCAGTCTAACGTCACCTCACCATCGTCCTTATGTTCAGTCACTGGTGATGATGGTGAAGATGGAGATAATGTGACAGAGAGAAAAAACAAGAGTTAAAGTAACTTCATCACTGTAATCATGATTATTGCAAAGTTTCAGTATTTCATTTAAGAAGACATTTTTTTTTTTTTTTTTTAGATATTTTTTTGGCATTTTTATGCTTTATTGATAGTGTAGAGATAGAGTTGAAATGGGGCAGAGAGGGGAGTGACATGCAGAGAACGACCGCGGGCTGGAATCGAACCCGGGTCCACTGCTGGCCGAGGCCCATGGGGGGGACGCCCTACCAACTGAGCTAAGGGCGCCCCTAAGAAGACAGTTTGAGCTAAAAACATCATGATGTAAATACTCACTGGTAACAACAGACAGATCAACCAAAGCATCTGGAACTTCTTGTGTTCCTGATTTGAACTGTTGACAGCGGTAACGACCGGCATCCTCAGCTGTGACCTTCTTTATAACCAGAGAACACTTTGCTGTGACACTCAGTCTGTCTGATTTGGTTTTACCAATCCGCCCATCTTTAACCAGCCATATTTCTGTACATTTTGAACAACTGAAAAACCAGGTTGTACTGTCACACTGATGCTGATCCTTAATCACATTTTCACAAGATAAAGTGACTTCATCTCCATCTCTGACAGTGATGGACCCTCCTTTTGCTTCTGCTGTTGAGAAGATGAGAGAAATTGTTTCTAAATTTCCTGTTGGACCATTTATTTCTTTATTGTAAATTTCCAAACAGATTTGATTAATAATGAAGAACTTTTAATAATGTTGATACATCCATATATAAGTAGATGAAGTGAAGTAGATAGAAGTGTGTGTGTGTGTGTGTGTGTGTGTGTGTGTGTGTGTGTGTGTGTGTGTGTGGTGTGTGTGTGTGTGTGTGTGTGTGTGTGTGTGTGTGTGTGTGTGTGTGTGTGTGTGTGTGTGTGTCTGTCTGTCTGTCTGTCTGTCTGTCTCTGTGTGTGTGTGTGTTCTTACCTGTAAACTGAAGCAGTGCTGCAAGAAATAAAGGCATTTTAGTCCATTTGAACTCAGCCATCGTGATTGTCCTTCTCTCTCAAAAGTTTCTCAAGTTGTGCTGCTTTCATCGAGTGATTCTGCATCTGCTTTTCGTTATTAGAATGATGCCACTTCCTCATGATTATATTGACATCTCATTGGCTGGTTTTGAGTCTCTCACTCTGTCTATGTAGAGGATGAGGAAGTCAATGTGTGAAGATTGTTAGTTAAGATAAACGTTTGCAACTTGTGTTCTTAAGATGGTTGTAGGAGCCTAAATGCCTATTTGTTTTATTTAAGTTCATATTTAATGATAATGTTTGGATTTTTATAAGTGGATTTATATAATACTTAAGTGTGGCCATTTCGAATATATAGTATTTTACTTTGAAATTCATTTGCATTATTTTTGGTGTAACTGACATTTGATAACTTTATTTTGAAATATTAAAGGAAACTTTATTGTGTTAACTACCTGTAACAAACAGTTAGATTACAAGCGTGGCGCCACTCTATCTCTCTCTCTCTTCTCTCTTTTATCATTATCTCCCCATTAATAATACATTGTGGAAAAGGATTTTTTGTTTGTATCTTTTGACAATTAAACCTTTAAACGTCACGTCGTGGTCCCGTGGATTTCTTTTGGATATTGGATGAGATATGTGTCGAGGGAAAACGGAGTGTCATGCTGGAGCTTCACTAATTTAGACCAATTGATCCTACAATGGTGTTTATCATAAAGCTATATTAATAAACTATCTATCTATCTATCTATCTATCTATCTATCTATCTATCTATCTATCTATCTATCTATCTATCTATCTATCTATCTATCTATCTATCTATCTATCTATCTATCTATCTATCTATCTATCTATCTATCTATCTATCTATCTATCTATCTATCTATCTATCTATCTATCTGTCTGTCTGTCTGTCTGTCTGTCTGTCTGTCCGTCTGTCTGCCTCTCTCTCTCTGTGCCTGTCTGTCTGTCTGTCTGTCTGTCTGTCTGTCTGTCTGTCCGTCTGCCTGTCTACAGCAGAAAGACATGATGCTGAACAGAATAAGTAGAGTAATGAGGAAGTCAATGTGTGAAGATTGTTTGTTAAGATAAATGTTTGCAACTTGTGTTCTTTAGATGGTGTTTATCATAAAACAGACTCAAAGATTCACTGTGATGTTTGACAGCACACGTTAACAGGTGAAGAATGAATTAATTTAACTCTTGACGTCCTTGGTTCAATATAGTGATACTGCAGCACCTGGGGAAAGACACAAATAAGCTAAACTGTTTAAGGTCTGAGACCTCTTGGTTCCTCATTGTAACGTTGCAGGTATCTTTTCTTAGACCTGAAGAGGAAGTGATTTGGTGTAAATATGGCTGCAACGTCAGCAGAGCTCTGGAGGTTTTAGCTTTTAATGATGGACAGGTAACAGAGTGGGAGCAGCCAAAGACACATTTCAACTAATGCTGGGCTTACACTAGAGGACTTTTAAAAGACTTTGAAAAGACTGAAGACTGACACCCTCTTACATCTAAAGACAATCAACTCACACCTGAAGACAACTAGTCATTAGTTTTCAGTCACAGAGTGTGATTTTGAAAAGACAGGGGTCTCATATTGCAAGACTACAACTAGATTCCTTTTGAGATTAATATCATATCCGCAAACGCGATTGTGATTATTTAATTAAAAACAAGTTCATTCAATATTCCGAGCAGGGTACTTCCTTTAGTTATTTGACCAGCTTTATTTGCTGATCTCATACCCCAATAACTTTAACTCCTAACCCTGTATTTGACGGTAGAGTGTTCAGGTTGCGCGGCTGTCAGCCTGGTTCTCCACCGAGGCTTCTATGAAAAAGTATCCGAAATAAGTGCCTCACCAGGCGGACACAGGTCGCGACTAATGCCGCTCCTCCTGTGTGGTGCTTGGTGCATGCGAGAGTGTGACAGTGTTTACGTCATTTCGCTTGAGCCAACCCCCTAAGACTAGCGATAATATCAAACATGTTTGATTATCAAGACGGGAAGAAGACTGGCTGAAATCGGGTCGGAAGACCACCATACACCAAACGACTGAGATTACGTGCGCGCGCCACAACTCCAGCACAACTCCCGTGATTTCAGTCCGACATTGGAAGATTGTCTGCGACTGTCAAATCGCGTGAAAAGTCGTGTAGTGTAAGCCCGGCACAAGTTGGACCAGAAAGTCTTTGTGCACATCTGTGGTAGCTGAGTTTGTTTGACATGAATACTGTGATGTGTGTCTCTAGCAGGTGGAGTCAAGAAGAAAAAGAATGAGTGAGAGTTCTGCCTTTTTTAGTCGATCAAAAGATCTACCTGGTTTTATTCAGCAAGCTCAGCAAAAATATACAACGTATTAAAACAAGAGTAAATGATTCAAAAGTGTTGCTTAACAACATGGAAAGCTCCAAAAGCCTAAATCAAACGTTTTAAGGTTGCAGAGTTAAGTGGTTTAAACGTGGTTAGGATACAATGAGGACGTATAAGGTAAGAAAAGGAAACACAAGAAATCAATTGATTTTATAGCATATCATGAATAAAAATCACTGGAAGCATCATTATATATATTTCTTTCTTTCTTTACTTCTCTCTCTCTCTCCTCCTGTAGCTGCACTTTGACACCTATCATGTCTTGTACAGACACAGGCCTCATATCTATATTAAACTATGAGCTTTCTACCTGTTCCTACTGACACAGAGAGAGTCAGGTCAAACTCAGGTCAAACCATGTATCTACCTTTCAAGAGCATACAACTTCAAAGTACAAAAGTATTAATAAACATGTTCAATCATTAGAAATGTAAATGTTAAAGGTGCATGAATGATATAAACAAAAAGTAAGATCATACCTCAGTATAGAAATGCAAAACCATATGAGCACTTTAAGCATTTAAGACATTTTTAAACCCATGTCCTTCCTTTGACTCTCCTCTGTTGATAACTTGGGCGGAACACACTGTTGACCAATACTGCTATCAGCTGAATAGTGAGTGATAAAGATGGGGTCATGCTAAACTACTTACACATGTTAAAAAAGCAGATCTGAAGAATCTGAAGGCCTTAATTCAAATTGTAGCGACCCTTCATGCTAAATAATGCTTTGAAGAAATGTAAAGCTGCAGCGGAGTCATTTCTCTGGTGAGTTGATGTTGAAGTTGTTGATCAGTGGATTCTGACAGAAGCAGAAGGTTCTCCAACGTCGTCATAGTCCGCTGTGTCCTACACAATTCACAGATAATTTAATTATATCATTTTGAACCTGAAGGCACCATGAGTTACTGTCTGATCTGATCTTTACCTGATTGTCTGCTGCTCCTGAACGCCTCACTCTTCAGCTTCTCACTGAGTATGAAACCTGGAGCAACACAAACAGTGAGACATTCACAGTCCTGTTATGCAGTAACATTGACAGTCACCAGAAGCTTCACATCATCTACACTGACTTAAAATTTAAATTCAATTTGACACACATCAACACACACATAGCTTTTAGGCGACACGTACACACCCACACACACACAACACGTACACCCACCCGCACGCACCACACACACACACACACACACACACACAGGACTTCACTATTCTCTTGTCCACACCCACCATGTCTTCCTCTGCTGTGGTCAAGCTGCACCATCTAACTTCCCCTTTTTAAATCTTTGCTGCACATTCTCACACTCTTTACTGTGAAACACGGTTATATTTAGAAGAATGATGCAGGGTGCTCCGGTGGTGTAGTGGGTAGAGCGGATACCATGTGGACCATGTGGTTGCGGGTTCAAATGTGACCCGTGGACCTTTCCTGCATATCACCCCCCCCCCCCCTCTCTCTCTCTCTCTCTGTCTCCCCATTTCAACCCGGCCTCTCTCTCTATACTATCAAATAAAGCTTGAAAATGCCCCAAAAAAAGGAGAACTAATGCAACAGTGAGTGTGACTGTGTACTGACTGCAAGGCAAGTTTATTTCTAAAGCACAAATCAGAAACAATGCCATTCAAAGTGCTTTAATACATCAAGATTTAGAATAAACATTATAAAAGCTGTAGTGTGACCTCACCGAGTTCTGACGGCTCTCTGCAGCAGACTGAGGCACAGCAGGGTCAGAGGTCAGCTCCTGGACAAACACAGTCTGTTACATTTGGTCCAAAAGCATTTTACACTTCAGGTAAAAACATGTTGTCAGGGCACAACACAAACAGCACATATGTAATGTCTGCAGTATATTAATTAAAGGAATACTTCACCCATACGGAACCGGCGTTCTATCATTATAAAATAGCT
Source organism: Ammodytes dubius (assembly GCA_026122265.1). Classification (NCBI taxonomy): domain Eukaryota; kingdom Metazoa; phylum Chordata; class Actinopteri; order Uranoscopiformes; family Ammodytidae; genus Ammodytes; species Ammodytes dubius. Next base: position 24,870,676 of record CM047522.1, on the reverse strand, counting down.
TTTATGATATAATGAATGAGGTTTTTCTTCCCTCAGTCTTTTCTCAGTCTTCCCTTGGTCAAGCTGTCCTGGTAATCCTAACCTTATTTTTTTTTAAATGTAGGGTTAGACAGTGAGACCATAAAACACTCTTTATGCCTTTTCTCGGGCTGGGATGAACTGGTTTAAAAAATGTTGCACATTTATACTACATAGGATCTCAGAGTTCAATACACCTTCATATTTCCATCGGTAAAGTCTGTCATCGATTAAAGTTTGTAATTTTTTCCTGAATAAGCTTTGGGCCCTTTTTCTTTTCGTCACATTCAATTTAATTTTAATACAAAACAGTCAGTGCTTTTTATCTTATATTTTATTGTCTCAGCTGTAGAATCTAAATGTATAGTGTATTTATAGTGAAGAACTGATTTTAAACTCACAACATTGTCGTTCGTCTGGATTCTGCTCCCTAAAAAGACAAAAGGAGTCGATTTAAGCTTACATAGTGAAAATCCAGTTTTATAATTTATTGATGATTAAAAATTAAAAAGTTTCATCTGTGCTCTCACCTTTAGTTTTCCTCCATCTGATGACTGTCACAACTATTATTAAAAGTGCCAGTAAAGCTACAGGCACAAGGACGTACACCCACCAACCTGGAAAGACCATGAAAACATGTGTTACTGAAACAAAGAGCAGAAGTTTAAGAGATGCACATACAGTGGAGGAAATAAGTATTTGATCCCCCACTGATTTTGTAAGTTTGCCCACTTACAATGAAATGAGCGGTCTATAACTTTAATGGTAGGTTTATTTTAACAGTGATAGACAGAATATCAAAAAGAAAATCCAGAAAATCACATAAAAAAAATATATATAAATTATTTTGCATTTCATTGAGGGAAATAAGTATTTGATCCCCAACCAACAATAAAGGATGCTGGCTCCCACAGAACAGTCCTTTCACTTTAAGAAAGTTCTCCTGATCTCAACTCGTTACCTGTATAAAAGACACCTGTCGTTAACTCTATAAAAGACACCTGTCCACAGAATAAATAAGACTACAACCTCTCAATCATGGGCAAGACCAAAGAGCTGTCTAAGGACATCAGGGACAAGATTGTAGACCTGCACAAGGCCGGAATGGGCTACAAGACCATTGGCGAGAAGCTGGGTGAGAAGGAGACAACTGTTGGTGCGATTATTAGAAAATGGAAGAAGCACAAAATGACCATCAATCTCCCTCGGTCTGGGGCTCCAGGCAAGATCTCACCTCGTGGGGTCTCAATGATAATGAGAACGGTGAGGGATCAGCCCAGAACTACAAGGCAGTAGCTTGTTAATGATCTCAAGACAGCTGGGACCACAGTCACCAAGAAAACCATTGGTAACACACTATGCCGTAATGGCTTAAGATCCTGCAGCGCCCATAAGGTCCCCCTGCTCAAGAAGGCACATGTCCAGGCCCGTCTGAAGTTTGCCAATGAACACCTGAACGACTCAGAGAATGCTTGGGAGAAGGTGATGTGGTCAGATGAAACAAAGATTGAGCTATTTGGTATTAATTCAACACGCTGTGTTTGGAGGAAGAGGAATGCCCCAAGAACACCATCCCCACCGTCAAGCATGGAGGAGGAAGCATTATGCTATGGGGGTGTTTCTGTGCTAAGGGGATAGGTCGACTTCATCGCATCGAGGGAAAGATGGATGGGGCCATGTACCGTGAAATCCTGGCTGACAACCTCCTTCCCTCAGCCAGGTCACTAAAAATGGGTCGTGGATGGGTCTTCCAGCATGACAATGACCCAAAACATACAGCAAAGGCAACAAAGGAGTGGCTCAAGAAGAAGCACATTAAGGTCATGGAGTGGCCTAGCCAGTCTCCAGACCTAAATCCCATCGAAAATCTGTCGAGGGAACTGAAGCTTCGAGTTGCCAAGTGACAGCCTCAAAACCTCAAAGATTTGGAGAGGATCTGCAAAGAGGAGTGGTCCAAAATTCCTCCTGAGATGTGTGCAAACCTGGTCATCAACTACAAGAAACGTCTGACCTCTGTACTTGCCAACAAGGGTTTCTCCACCAAGTACTAAGCAATGTTTTGATAGGGGATCAAATACTTATTTCCCTCAATGAAATGGAAAAAAATTAATATATTTTATTGAGCGTGATTATCTGGATTTTCTTTTTGATATTCTGTCTTGCACTGTTAAAATAAACCTATCATTAAAATTATAGACCGCTCATTTCATTGTAAGTGGGCAAACTTACAAAATCAGTGGGGGATCAAATACTTATTTCCTCCACTGTATGTTGGTTGTGTGATTGTTGGTTTAAAATTTTTTTCAACTCTCTTTTTCTTTGTTTCCTGATGTCATTGAGTGGCATAAATGTAATAAAGCAATTTAAAATACAGATTTGTTAATAACCACTGTTTCAAGAATTTCAAAACTATTTCTCACTAATCTTCCGGTCATAGGGGAAACAGCTCAAGCAGTGGACTGCAAACTTCCCTTTTTCAGGCCACATTGACCAGCTCTGACTGGCATTGAGTCATTAGTGTGGATGTATAATCTCTCCGCCTAGACCTGGGTCTTGCCAGAGGCCTTCTCCCAGCTGGAACACTTCCCTAATGAGGTGCCCGGGGGACATCCTTGTCCGTAAACAAGACCCCTTGGGTAAGGACCTGGAGTAGAGGATCCATCAGTTTCCTGCTGAGTTCCTCTTCAATCCGAGGTTTGACTATCGGCCAAACCCTCCTTTCCAGCACCTTAGAGTAGACTTTACAAGGGAGGCTGAGAAGTGTGATACGTCTATGGTTGGTACACTCCCTGTGGTCCTGCTTTTAGAACAGGGGAACCACCACCCGGTTCTGCCTCTCTTTGGGCACTGTTCTAGCAATGTTGAAGAGACGTTTCAACTTGAAGTTGAATACCTTGAGCTCCCCACTTAAACTTCAGCAATGAAAGCTTTGAACATCCCCCTCTCAAAACATCTAACTAACCATTTATTAATGAAACAACACAAACCAGAAAACTCCAACCAACATAAAACCGAAACATATTTCTGAGTATGCTGACTTTGAGTTTAGTGATCAGATTTACTGATTGAAACAAACTGAAAAAGGGAATAACTCCACCCTCAGCCGAGAGAGAGAGAGAGAGAGAGAGAGAGAGAGAGAGAGAGAGAGAGAGAGAGAGAGAGAGAAGAAAGAGAGAAAGAGAGAAAGAGCGAGAGAGAGAGAGATAGAGAGAGAGAGAGAGAGAGAGAGAGAGAGGGGAGGGAGGGAGGGAGAGAGAGAGAGAGAGATTTAGTAGAAACAGAAATATAGAAATGTTGATTCTCTACCTGGTGCTCCTGTTGTAGACTCATCGGTTGCAGACCCTGTCATGTCAGTTTTTCTTCTTTTTGTTGTTTTCAGTTGATTTTGTTAATTTAGTTGTTGTTGATTTTGGTGGAGCTGTTGTTGAACAGACAAACACAACTCAACCAACTGTTCAGTTTGAAACCTTTGCTCTGATGTAATATTAAAACTTTAAAAACAAACATAAAATGAAACAAATATTTAAGGTAATAATTCTCATCTGAAGTGACTTTAAACAGCTCGACATATTCTCACCTGAGGGCTGATGAAGTCTGAAGGGAAACAGCTGCACTTTGCTTTTATCAGTCACTTCACATGTCAGTAGTTTGTCCCGTGATGTGTAAATGTGATGAGAAGGACTAGTACTCAGAATGGAGTAGCAGGGAACATCTCTTATCATCATTTGATCGTTATCTTCTTCCACATCTTTGCCATCAAACAGCCACTTCACTTTGTGTTCACATTGTGCATACATCGACACATGGCAGTATAACGCCACCCAACCATTGTGCTCATATTTAAACACTGGTAGAGATGGAGATAATGAGAGAGAGAGAGAGAGAGAGAAAAGAGAGAGAGAGAGAGAGAGAGAGAGAGAGAGAGAAAGAAGAGTTAAAATAACTTGTTAACTTTTGTTCTATTCTATATAGCAGACAGTTTGAGCTGAAAACATCATGATGTAAATACTCACTGGTAACAACAGTCAGTTCAACCAAAGCATCTGGAACTTCTTGTATTCCTGATTTGAACTGCTGACAGTAGTAACCACCAGCATCATCAAATGTGACCTTCTTAATAACCAGAGAACAGTTTGCTGTGACACTCAGTCTGTCTGATTTGGTTTCAGCGTTCACACCAATCTGTCCATGTGTCACCAGCTCTACTGGGGCTGAGCTTCTTGAATCAGTGAAGCTCCAGGTTGTACCGTCACACTCATTCTGACCCTTTATCACATTTTCACAAGACAAAGTGACTTCATCTCCGAGTCTGACAGTGGAGGAGATGGAACCCTGCCTGGTTTGTGCTGCTGAGAAGATACAATAAATGCATGAGAGGGAAAGAGAAATCAATATATGACTAAATTATTTGTAGACCTTTGTAGTAACAACAAAGGTTTGCGTATACTGTGTGCCTCATCCTAGGTTTTATAGGAGTTCACTAAACTCATTCACTCACTCATCTAACACATAAAAACGTAACATGTATCCTTACCTGTAAACAGCGGCAGCAGCATCAGAAAGAAAGACATTTTAATCCATTTGAATTCAGCCATGGTGCCTCTCTCTCTCTGTCTCTCTCTCTGTCTCTGTCTCTCTCTCTCTCTGTCTCTCTCTCTGTCTCTCTCTTTGTCTCTCTGTCTGTCTCCGCTTCTTGTAAGTCTCTAAACTGATGCCTGTCACAGAGAAACTTCCTATTATTGTGAATTATAGTAAAGCGTCAGTTCCTCATTTTGACTTCTGCCCTTTCCTTCTTTGACTCATTCCTACGATCCTCCTTTATTTAAAAGAAAAAAAATATATGTATCCTTTTTGTGTGTTATTTGATAGGCCTAGTTAAGTACACTGTATAAATGGAAGGGATTGGGGGTTCGGGTGGGGGGGGGTCAAGCACTAAACAGCCCAAAATACAGTCAAACCCGGGTCAGCTGCAACAAGAATTCAACTTTAATTGTGTGCACTCAAACTTAACAAATACGCCCCCCGCACAAAGGCTTTTTAGTGCAATACATCTTGAAACTGCACAACATGCACTTTTAAGATTCACGCCTTAATTGCATCATCTGGATTAGTGCACTAAGAGTCACTGTTAACTCCTACACACTTAACGGGTCAAAGGATTGCAGCAGACGAGACAGTTCCTCATTTCATCTTTGCAGTCGTCTATTCCTAAGAACTGAAGGGGAAGGGTGTGAGTGTGAATGTGATGACAACAGCAGGATTATGGAATTATGTTAAATACAACTTTTACCGACTGTTAAATTGTAAAGCTTTGTCAATGTGTACATTAATGTAGCTGCTGCTCAAACCCAGTGATCATTCTCCTGATCCTTTTTACCCTAATTTGTGAAGATCCGGCGATACCTGAACTTGCCAACCGGGGGTAGTTGCTCACCCCTCCTCACCCTCTCCCCCCCTCCTCAACTGTAATGGACAAACCATATCTTTCTGTGAGAATGCACCATTGTCTCAGATTTGGAGGTTCTGATTCTCATTCTTACTGCATACTCAACTGATTTGATTCAACTTTATTGTATTTGCACATTAATGTAAATATAATATCATATAAAATATAGAATCAACAGTAGGGAGAGCTATGCATAAGCTAAGATACAGTATATACAGTATAAACAAGTACAACCGTTACAGTCAGCAGTTTGACGTATGAGCAGGTATTTGTATAAAATATATAGTGCAGGTGTTAGTACATGAGATATACACTAAAGATCAGATATATACAGTATTGATAGTTAATAAATGAATGCGGGTGTTTGCAAGCCCTATTTAAAGCTGGGATATATGATTTGGGAAGAAAATAGCAGTTGGGATAGAGATTCGAATCCAAATACCTCAACCGCTCCACTTGTTCTCTTTGGTCCCTCCCCTATGGTCCCTCCCTGACAAGCTCTACACCAACAAAGTCGTGCCAAAGTGAATTGACAGTCCCAACAGCCAATACGAACAGAGAATCGGAGCCTCGCTCTGATTGGTCAAAGTGTACAGCTCATGTTAACTTTGACCAATCAGAAATCATATACCCCAGCTGTAAGGATAACTGAGATATTTAGGAATATTCCAGTAACAAGTTATATTCCATGTTAAATGAAGTTGAGATCCGAGAACTGACAAACATTTCACAACTGACCCAATAAAAGACATTCTATGGAACTCACAGGTCAAATCCAATCCAGACTTGAGGATCTTTGTCAAGCCCAAAATGCATTAGAAATAGCTTGGTGCTGAGAATACTATTTCTTATATTGATAAACAGAAACACATTCAGTCGCCCACAATCTTCAAATGATCTTATGATTGTCTATCACATGTGTAATATGAGGAGGGGATATTTAAGGGAGTGAGGAACTGTTTCTCTGCTCAGTAGATGTTGCGTGGTTGATCAGTTGAATTTGACGTTGGAAGAAGTATCCCCAAAGTTTTTAAAGTTCACCCTATCATCATCTTCATATTTAAGCTCCTGTGAAAGACAAAACACAACTTGAGATTATGTGTAAAAAAGCTTATTTTAGCTAAAGTTTTAAGAGTTTTAGAATAATTCTTACAAAAAATGATTTCACCTTAAAGGTGCTACGAGGAACTTTTTAAATATTTCTGAAACAGTCTAATTTTTCCTCTGATGATCATAAATTACATGTAACAGCAAACGAGACCATCGGTGCAAATGATTCCTTAAAACTTTGCAGAGATAATCGCTTTTTTTCTAAACAAAACATTCCTATTTTTTTTCTTTGTTCTATCTTTAGTTTACACACAGTTGATAGTGAAAGATTAAATATAACACTAATTTTGCTCTATTATAATTGTATCAACGTAATTAACGTAAAGTATTATTGGATCGTTTAAACTCACAATGTTGTCTTGTTCCCTGAAACAGACAAAGAGACCAAAGAAAGGGGGTCATACCTACGTTACCACAGCCCGATGGTCCCACAGCCCTATGTTCCTCACATTGGCGATTAAGTTAAGGCATCACAGCTGGGGGTTAGGGTACATACACACACACACACACACAACACACACCCCCACACCCACACCCACACACACACACACACACACACACACACACACACACACACACACACACACACACACACACACACACACACACACACAACACACACAGGGTTAGGGTAAGGGGAAAGGTTAGAATAGGAGTGACACACCCAGGCTGTATCTTGATTCAGGTATTGCACCCTACGTAGGCTGCATTTGAAGACCGATTGCGTCATAGCTGCGCGCAAAGGCTGTCCCGTTTGCAAGGCTCCTCGCAAGGCTCCTCATATGCGGCCGAGAAATGCAGCCTTCGTTTCACGGTTTTGAAGCAGTTTTGAAGGCTGCATCAGATGTATCCTTTGCAGCCCAACATATCCCATGATTCATTGCGTTTTTTTCAGAGATGGCATACAATACAATAAAAAATAACAAAACAGCAACGTGTTGCTCCATCTTCTTAACTTTTATCTTCCTTTCTTTTTTTCTTGTACTTTTTTTTCTTTTCGTCTGGTAAGCAACTTCTTTTTCTTTTTTCCTCTATTGACAGGGCTGTCTCCGTTGGCAGCAATCAGGGTTGCTAGGCAGCACAGGAGCGGCGAGTCTTCACGCAAGGTAACGGCTTGTTACGTGAACCGGAAATGCTCGTAAACGGAGACCTGCGGAGACCATCTCGTTTAACAAGGCTCGTTGGCCTTAAAACCGGCCTTAAAATCGGCCTTCATAGGCTATAGCCTTCATAGACCGCGAGACCACGTCCTACCAAGTGCGTGGTCTCTGTAATGGGATACAGCTCCAATCTCACACACAACAATACCATTCTCTATTATATAGTTTGATTACTTAAACATGTGGGTTCAATGGGCTGTGGGAACATAGACACGCTCCCAAAGAAAGCGTAAACCTTAAGGTTCATTAAAACGTGTTGAGGAGTTTGTGAATGTTCTCACCTTGAGTCCTTGTCCAGATGTTCACCGTGACAACAGTTGTCACGAGAGCCGCCAAACCCACGGACACCAAGATGCATCTCAACCAGTCTGAAGAACCTGAAATAAATTTGAAAAAAAAAATGTTTAAGATTATTTTTTGGGAATTTTTACATTATTATTAGACAGTTTTTGGAGAGACAGAGATGAAATGGGGCAGAGAGAGGGGAATGACATGCAGAGAACGACCCGGGCTGGATTCGAACCCGGGTCTGCTGTGAAGAGGACTGAGACCCAATGGAGAGGGGAGGCTCTAACCACTACACCAAGACCACCCCATTGACAAAAAAAAACATTTAGGCTGCAGCTTTTTCCCTTTGATCTCCTGACTTTGTTAACCATTTTAAGTGACAAAAGTGGTAGGATGGCCCAGAGGAAATTTGGCCGACCAGTAACCTCATGGTCGCTGGTTCGATCCCTGGCACCAGACAGGAGGGTGTTAGTAGTAAAACTAGTGGTGGTTACTATTACGTCTACGGTGACCACCATCTCTACCATTGTGTCCTTGAGCAAGACACTTAACCCCAAACTGCTCCAGGGGCGCTGTACTACGGCTGACCCTGCGCTCTGACCCCCTCTGGAGTGTGGTAACTTGAGAGAGGACATGCGGAAAGACAAATGTAACCATTGACTAATAAAGTAAATTAAAGCTGGGGTATATGATTTCTGATTGGTCAAAGTTAACATGAGCTGTACACTTTGACCAATCAGACCGAGGCCCCGATTCTCTGTTCTTATTGGCTGTTGGGACTGTCCATTCACTTTGGCACGACTTTGTTGGTGTAGAGCAGGGGTCTCCAACAGGTCGATCGCGAGCTACCGGTAGCTCGCGGGCGGGTTTTCAAACATTTTTTTTTTTTTTTTTTTTTTTTACAAGTTAAAGATTTGATGAAGGTAAATGCACCTCTTCCCATGGTCAAAACTTTGCGATTTGCGGTAAATAAATGTTCACATGTGTCTCAAAGCGTTTCTCTATCAGCTGGTGTGTGTGCTGCTCTGCGGCTCTGCATGCGACCATGCATGACTACGGCATGCACTGTCTTTGACCTTTGCATAAATGTATTTAATAATGTTAAGGGGAAAACACATTTTATTTATTATTTCAACTATTGAGTTATTTGTAAAACAGCCTGCTAGTGTAGCCATACAAGATTTATTTTCTGAATTTTCAATGCTGCTTTATTTTTACGTTTTAAATTGGGAAATACATGTTCCAAAACGACCAATAACCTCTGTATTTAAAAAGAAATCAAGCAAGTAGGCTAATAATAACCATTAATGAATTATAGGTTATCACAGTAGGCCTAATTGTCCACAATAATCTCACAACAGCCCCCTATCCAAAAAGGAACTTTAAAAATGTAATGTAAACTGTAAGGTCAGTTGTCTGTTTTATTCAAATAAGCAGTTGTTTATTTATGTAGTGCGTATTGGCATCTTTGAGCAAAATACCCCCAAAATTTTCGGCGCGCCGCGTTGCGCCGCGCCTCCTCCGCACCTGGGCGGTGACCGCCTTGACTAAGACATTTCCTGGGGGAAACACCGTTGCATCACAATAAGAAGTGTAGTACCTATAGACATTGATGTCAATTTTCTGTGATATGTGGCCCACAAAAAGTGTAAAGTAATGTGTTCTTGGACCTTTGATGGGAAATTATTTATGATAAGCATTGGGTATTGCAATTTCACATGTGTACAAACGGAAGCTTAATTCATTTGATGTGTGCTATAAATATAAGAGATTTGATACAAGTAGCTCTTGGCCACTTACATTTTTTCAAAGTAGCTCTCAGTTGAAAAAAGGTTGGAGACCCCTGGTGTAGAGCGTGTCAGGGAAGGGACCATAGGGGAGGGACCAAAGAGAACAAGTGGAGCGGTTGAGGTATTTGAATTCGAATCTCTATCCCAACTGCCATTTTCTCCCCAAATCCTCCACCCCAGCTAACTAACTTGACCAAAATAAGATGCTTACCTGCCGTCTTCTCGGAGCTATGGGGTTTCTCACACAAGGAGCTGTGGGTGAAGTCAAACAGCTGGACTTCTCCGTTGACATACTTCACGTTACACTTCAACTGATCACAGTTCAGTTTCTGATTAAGATTTAAGCTTCGAAATGTCACAGTGGCCGAACAGGGTTTGTGCGTTGTCTCCATGTTTGCAGAATTCTTACCCTCGTAAATCCACTTCACTGAGTGTCTACAGGTCCCTCCATACACAGACACAGAGCAAGACAAGATGGCGGCATCCCCCTCCTTATGTTCAGTCACTGGTGAAGTTGGAAAAAATTGGTAGAGATCGAAGAGAAATATTTTAATTAGAGTCAAATTTTCTTTGCTGTTTTAAAGGTGGAGTCAGCGATTCTGGAGGACGCTTGTTGTCGAAATCCCTTTTTTTAAATCAGAATCAGTGACTATCTCCTCACAATCCACAACCTGTCTGAACTGTGTGCGCGCTGAAAATAATCTGTTTTTAATACATGACCTAGGCTCTGTAAACTGGTATGTAAAAGAAAAAGAGGTCCCACCGTAGCTATCAACATACTAACTATGCTTTGTATTAACACTGGATTTTTTTCCAGCACACACACAGTACAGAAAGGTATCAGATCATGAGAAGATATTCACTGATTTTGACAAAAAAGTGATTTTGACAACAAACAAGTATTCTCCAGAAAATCGCTTCCTAAATCTTATAATGTAATGTAATAATGTTTCAGTATATCGATCTTACAAAAACACACAACTCAATTTAAAAATGAAATGACTCACTGTTGATGACAAATAGATACACCTGAGAATGGTCGCCTTGCTGTTTGTGTGATTTGAACTGTTGGCAGGTGTACACACCGGAGTCTTCATTTCTGACATCACTAATCACCAGAGAGCAGTTGGCAGTAACACTCAGGTTAGAGTCTGTGTGTTGTGATTTGATCCGATTGATCTGACCGTGTTTCACCAGCTCTTCTGACGTGTCTCCGGAGTGACTGAAGACCCAGGTGGTGCTGTCACATTGAACCTGATCGTGTATCGCGTTGACACAAGGCAAAGTGACGTCATCTCCTTTTCTGACGGTGAAGGAGATAGGGTTATACTGTCCAGTCACTGTAGAGAGAGAAATATGAAACATTAAATAAAGGAACCAATCAGGGCTGGACTGGCCATCAGGCGTACCGGGCAATGCCCGGTGGGCCGGCAGGCATTTTGGGCCGGGCCGGGTCCAAAAAAAAAAAAAAAGTCACACAGCCGAGGGCCGAGGTCCCTTCCCTCTCGGGAGTGCCGTGGACATATAAATGTGCGTGCAGGCTGTCAACTTCACCTGAAAGTTAAATAAAACTTTGTCCCAGGCCATTACTCATTATGATTGGTTCTAGGCTGGGCCTGGCCCAATCACACACACAGCAGAGGGCCGCCCATTCAGAGGCTGCATTGAATTGTATTATCACGCATTCAACTTCTACTTGGTAATTATGAGCATCTGACGATGGTCAATTACGTTCAGGGCCGTCGGACGGCGGATAGGCTTGGGGGGCCCAAGGCAGAGGGGGGCTGCACTCAAAAAATAAAA
>CM047522.1:24851561-24854061 GCA_026122265.1 Ammodytes dubius | reverse complement strand
AGGGAAAGAGGATGAACAATTCTATTTGAATTTGAATGCATTATTATGGTTATTATTAATCGCTCCACAAAAGGCCACCTCATGTCATCTCTCCTCTCTCTGGAATCTCGCTGCCAAGAATTTACAGAGTAGCAGAGCAGAGAGCGTCACTTAACATTCCAGCGTCGCCTAACAACCACACAGGGCAAACAAACACAGCTCAAGAGTTTGGCGACCATGGCTAAGATTTTAAGATTAATTATATTTATGAATAATAGAAGATACATAGGCTATACCTGCGATGGCACATGTCAGTAGATCATCGCATTAAGATTTAAGTTTTCTGTTAAGACACACAGTTACACACACACACAGAGTTACACACACACGCACACACACATACACACACACACACACAAAGTTACACACACACACACACACACACACACAAACACACACACACACACACACACACAAAACGTTACACACACACACAGTTTGACATGCACACACACTCACGCGCACACACACACACACACACACACAAACACACACACACACACACACAGTTTGACATGCACACACACTCACACGCACACACGCACACACGCACACACACACACACACACACACACACACACACACACACACACACACACACACACACACACCACACACACACACACACACACACACGCAATGTAACTGTACAGAGAACATTCTGGGTTAGAGGAAGTTGATATGATGATTTATGACACAAATCTTTGGAGTGAAAGACCAGACCGGAAGCCCCTTCTTAACCTTACATGACGAGTTGATTTAAGTGTTGGTCGCATACCAATTGTTTTCACTTCTAATACAAGATATGAAATGCTATTAATCTGTTGTATTGTTAACTGTTGATTTTTATGCTTTGAAATGCTATTTAGCTGATAGTGTAGCCTACATGCCTTGCTTTCTTTTCAACTCTAAAACTTTTTTTTCTATTTTATCTTATTTTATTTTACTTTTTTTTAATCAAATCTATTTAAATTGAATGTCTATTTGATGGGAATCACTACTATAATTATTAACTAATGCCTTTTTTGCTTTTAGATGCCTTTCTATTAGCTGATCTTTTACATGACATCTTTTCAACTCTAAAAACTTTTTTTCTAATCTATTTTATCAAAAATGTTTTACTTTTTTTTTAAACTTTTTTATCAAATCTACTTTCATTTTAATGTCTGTTTCAATGTAAATCACTTGCTAAATGTATTTGTCTCTTTGTCAAACACTTTGAGCTCCATTTCTTGTTTGAAAAATGCTGTACAAATAAAGTTTTGTATCGGTATTAAAAATATCCCACTGTCATTCTAAAATACAAAGATGTCATGATGCAATAACTATAACCATAGAAATAGAAACATACACTTCAGTGTTTTAAGACTGTCACGTATTTTATGAAGACATTTTTCTTTTTATATTAAATTACATTTTCTTTTTTTCTGCATCTAGGATGATACGTGCATGACGTCATATTGGGGGCGTGGTTATGCAAACGAGGGAGAAAAGGCGAAGGGAGGATTTGAGCGTCGGTCTCTCTCTCTCTCTCTCTCAGCATCACCATCACTGTGTTTGTCAGTGTGAGGTGTGTCTGCGCGCGCGAGCTACAGACAGACAGACAGACAGGCAGACAGACAGGCAGACAGACAGACAACGAGCCCAGTCTCTTTGTTCACGTGGGAACATGGCGTCAAAATGTCCAAAATGCGACAAGACCGTTTATTTTGGTAAGTTGCAATTTTTTTCTATTCAACCGCCCAACGTCTTTGACTATTGTTAATACAGGCGCGGCTTCACTGCTCTTCTGTTAGGTGGGTGGTAGGATTTCTCATTACTATCCGCGTTTATTTAATTATGTCTATATATATTTACATAGACTTCTGGATATATGATTCTATTGCATTATAAAGGGGGAGAGGAGGCGTGTGTTTAATTATAGACCATGCAGCTTCACAGTTCATAGAGGATCTGAGATGACGTATTCCCATTGATAATAAAACACACACGCGCACACACACACACACACACACACACACACACACACACACACACACACACACACACACACACACACACACACACACACACACACACACACACACACACACACACACACCCCGAAATAGACGTTTTAATTGGCAAAAATATTTTTAATTTATGCTATTTTATAGATAGATACAAGCCTATAATATAATTACACATTAAAAACTTTTTAAGAAGCATCCAGGAATGCTGTACAAAGCATTCTATCCTTTGATAAATCGTTTTTGATTCAAAGGAATTTTCGCATTATTTGTAATTACAGTTTAGGCTTCATGTTATATTTTATAAACATGTTGAAAACAAACCTATGTTTTGAGAAGTTAAGCTCTATTCAATCAGTTGAGTCCAGTTGATTTATATTATTATTTCTATCTTTTTTTAAAGGGTTTCATATGTGGATAAAAAGTGCAGATGATAGAGTCCAGACAGATGT
>CM047522.1:24804061-24841561 GCA_026122265.1 Ammodytes dubius | reverse complement strand
CAGAGTACTTATTTCACAACTGTTAAAACGTTTTTGGTCGGTTACATATTATCACAATTTGTTAAACTTGTTACTCATATATGGCAAAAAAATAGTCTACTTTTATCCATTCATAACAATATATTTGATTACTATGCTGCAATAACCAGGGGTGTAGAGTAACATAGTACAGGCTACTTTTATCGACAAGTCACATTGGTATTGGAATACAAAACATCTAATCATGTTTTAAAATATAAAACATTGCAACAAATCAAGTTACTTTACAGCACCAGCTGGCATGTTAAGTAGGCTACTAATGATCAATCAAAATGTATTATAGCCATAATGTACACCAACATTTACTCAAGGACAATGACTAAATTACAAGAAATATCACATTGTTGTTTGAATCAAATCTGGATTTTCTACTTTCAGGAGTCGTCAATTAGAGGAGCAATGATCACATTTAAATCAATATGAAATTGTTGCTATTTGAGGCCAACAATGAATGTAGTTTATGGGTAGTGATTGAACAACACCAAATATGGCACACACAAAAAGTAATCTAGTAAATTTGAATCACTATGCAAATATGAATGTAGATGAAGCAGGCTACTACTACCAGCACTGCTCACTTCCATGGACCTACTATAAAAGTTCACTTCTCTCTCCCCAACACTGATTGTTTCCCAGGTGCAAGCAGAACCGGGCACGAGTTTTATTTTGAAACACACTGCCGGAGGTAATCTGTTTTATTGTGGTGAACTTAACATTAGTGTTGTTGAAGCTTCTACCACTCGCATCGACGCCATCTCGGGATAAAGGACGTCCGTTGTTTTGTTTGGTGTTTTTTAGCAGAAATAATCGAAACCAGACAAGTTTACCCTCTGGAAAACTTCTGAGACGAACACATAACGTTATATTCGTTGTGTTCACTGTTTTCTGCGCGAGAGAAACTTGGATAATAAGACTAAACGAAGCTAACTGTTAGCTAATATTAGCTTGTGACGTTGTTAGCTAAACCCAACTAGCCGCGTAGGAAATTTGTTTCCCAGGCTTTTTTATGTTTCCGCCAGTTCGACGGAGAAATGTTGCACGGATCTACGGCTCACGGCGATGAAGCCAACGTCGAAAACAACAACCCAGCTTCCGCATTATCGGTGACTGCGATCGGTAGCGATGGGTTGAACAACAAGGCGACAAGGCAGACGCTACTGAAGAAAGGAGGGAGAAAGCTGCGCTGTTTGCCGCATCACAAACCCCCGAGAAGTAGTCCCAACACCCGCCTGTCCGACCACAACAACAACACCTGCATGGCCGCCTCCGCTGGTAGCGAGCCCGGTACACAGGCCGCAATCACCCTCCATCACCTCAAACAAGGGGCCAAGAAAGAGGTAATTTCCCCCCGGGTTATGGTTGGTGTTAACGGGGGCGGATGTAGACATGTTTGCGGTCCATAAGCAAACATCGCTTATTCTTCCTATTTGAATCCTAATTTATCTAACTGCGATTTATTTATTATTCAATTATTATTTTAAAATGTAAATTGAAGCTTGTCCAATGGTCGATATTAATTCTTATTTATTCTGGTTATTGTTATTGTTACTAGGATCCCCATTAGTTGTATCCACAAGCACAGTAACTTTTAACGGGGTTTCCACATCGAAAAATATAAACGTACATTAAACATTTAAAAACCTACATTAACCATTACAATCTGCCGTTATGTCAAACAAATAAACTACGAGGAACTTTTAAATATTTCTAAAATAGTCAAATTTTTCCTCTGATGATCATTAATGACGTGTAACAGCAAATGAGACCAGCAATGATAAAAAGCTGTTTGTATATTGTTATTATTAGGCTAGTGTTATATTGAAAAACAATAATTTCCCAATATTTTTTAGTATTTTGCCAATATTGATTATTGACGATCATTTACATCCCTCCAAAATGTATAAAAAAACTAAACTCTATACTTGAAAAAGCCTAGTATTTTACTAGCTCACTTTTGTTAAAAGTAGGTCCTTTATTAGATGTTTATGATAATATACATGAAAACAACTTATCTAAAAAAATATGTCCGAAATTAAATCTGTAATGTACTGACCCAAGTCAAGCAACACATTAAGTGTGTTTAGTAACAAACAAAATTACTTTATTGTTTTATTATAAATTGTACAAGCTTTATTTTTTAAAGATTATTTTCACATTTTTTA
Source organism: Ammodytes dubius (assembly GCA_026122265.1). Classification (NCBI taxonomy): domain Eukaryota; kingdom Metazoa; phylum Chordata; class Actinopteri; order Uranoscopiformes; family Ammodytidae; genus Ammodytes; species Ammodytes dubius. The sequence continues at coordinate 24,839,360 of CM047522.1, read as the reverse complement.
AGCTTTATTAGACAGTACAGAGTTGAAATGGGGAGACAGAGAGAGAGCGAGAGGGGGGGATGACCTGCAGTAAAGGTCCATGGGTCGGATTTGAACCTGCGACCACTGCAACGAAGGCCTGAGCCAATACGCACTCTATCCACTACGTCACCGGAGCACCCTGTTCTTTTATTTCTTAATAGCTGCTGCACCTTAAGATAAATATGATTGCTTAACTTGGCCTTTGTAGTGCCCGGGGTGATTTGAAATGACGCAGTTACTAATCTTTGTGAAGAATCGAAAGTAAACGTGGTGTGGTGAACCAGTCTGTCTTCCTCTTTGTGCCTTGACTGTGAAATAACAACAGGTGCAATAGTGTGTGTGTGTGTGTGTGTGTGTGTTATATATTGCGGCCAGATTGTCACACACACATAGTCAGTGGCTCTGTCTAGTCTAGTGTCTACTGTGTGAAATCTTGGAAATGAAATGTTCATTGTGATTTATCATATGGCAAAAAAGAAACCTTTCTTAATTTTTAATATCATTTATTTACAGGTTTTAATATAATAAATATACACTCAAACATTAAAGCACAAAAGCTCTCCAGTACTTTATATATGGAGAAAATTCTTTATGAGATTTCAGGGAAAGCAGAGAAGTTTAAACAGATATGGCAGCCTTTCCTGGACTATATAGCAGCGCTGAAGGGACCTTCATGACACCTCATTGACTTTTTATTTTCTTCTTAACATTTGCGTATAGTTTAAACAATGTCCTTAGAACCTGTAAAGTAGAGTACGCCATGTGCGTTGTTTGTTTTTATTTTGTCTTTTGTTTGTGTGTTTGTTTTTTCAGTTGTGTGTGTGTGTGATGAAACAGCAGTACGAGGTAGAAAATAACATAAATCAACAGCAGCCCCAACAAACAAATTCAACTCACATTCGTTTTAATCTGTCAGTAACAATCACCATAATAAAAAGCTCGTAGATAAAACCAGAATAATAAAATAATAAAAAAAAAGCACATCTCCCATCCCATGGACACCCTTGAACAAATGAGTATGAAAAATAGTAATAATAATAAAGATGTTTATTATAATAAAAAGCTCTTAGAGAATTATAGAAGTTAAAAAAAATAGAACAGTATAAGAAATTAAACTAATAAGACGTTTGTTTTCTCTTTCTTAGCTGCTGAAAGCCAAAGGTGTCAAACTGGACCGCGGGGCCATGCAGCCCGGTGTCCAGCCCTCCCGCTCGCTCCCCAAACAACACGACCAAATAATCATCACGCGGACGCACCACAAGAGCTCCACCCAGACCCACGTCGCCGGAGCTCCTCACCCCGCCAAGAAGAGGGAGATCGGCAGCCCGAATAACAAGCCCTCACCCCCCCACCACCACCCCACCAGAAGAAAAAACCCCTCCACCTCCACGCCTCCACCAACGTGACCATCCTGAGCGCGATGCCGCTGCCCACGGACGAGCTCAAAGACGGGGAGAAAGTCTACGCCGGAGCCAAGTTCAGCGAGCCGCCTTCACCCAGCGTTCTACCCAAACCGCCCAGCCACTGGGTCGGGGAGGGGGAGGACGAGCCCAAACACAACCACAGCAACCAGAGCCGCGAGCAGATGAGCGTTCATTTGAAATCGCTGCTGAAGGTCCAGGATACGTCATGATAGAAACACAGTGTCGGGTTTTATTTAAGAGCTGATAGCTGAACCGAACGACACGGAATTTTCCAACAATTGGAAAAAAAAATTAAAATTTGAGGTGAATTATGTTTGGTCTATTGAAGGTGGAGCGAGTCAGCAATTCTGGAGAACGCTTGTTGTCAAAATCACTTTTTCTTTTTGTCGAAATAAGTGAATATTTCATCAACAAAAGGGGCAAGATGCCAGTTTAGGCGGTGTATTATCACTGGATTATTATTTTCAGTGTACACACACAGTACAGACAGATCGTGAGGAGATATTCACTGATTTTTGACAATAATAATAATAATAATAATTGATCAAATTTATATAGCGCTTTTTTGGAGGTCACTCAAAGACGCTTAACATGACATAAAATATGCAATAGGCCTACATAAGAAAAGAAAAGTGATGTTGACGACAAGCATGCTCCAGAATCACTGACTCCACCTTTTTTTTTAACACACTGCAATACTACGACGGGAGTTTTTCTTAACTGTAATACAATTTGCCATATTTCAACGCGCTGCCTGCGTTCGTGAACATTTCGGAGACGTTGTTTTTTTGCTGCTGCCGATCTGACCAACATGCTGTGAACGACAGGTGTTGTCTAACATACTTTCTGTCTACTTCACTGCAGACGAAAGAGAGAAATACCACGTTTCTGTGAATGAAAGAGAGATGGTGTTTTTACTCAGAGGTTGAGTTGGTCTCTAAGAAGCAGCATCACGACGCGTCTCTCTTGTTTACATCATATTAAAGTGACGACAGCACTTTCTCTGTGAACCCCTTGACTTGACTTTTTAACGAGCACTTGTGTTAATGTACAGATTATATCGTAAACATATATTTGTGTATATTTTTCCTCGTCGTTTTAACTGAGATTCTAGTTTTGTTACTGAGGTTTTTTTCTTCCTACAAAAAAAAACATTTATAAAAAAATGTAAAAAAAAAAATGGGAGTCCCCTTTGCGAAACTGAAGCACTTTGTGACAGGCTCCTTCAGTGTGACACACAGACAGACAGACAGACAGACAGACAGACAGACAGACGGACAGACAGACAGTGGATAAAAGAGAGAAAGACTTTTCTAACTGATTTGCACTGAAAACTTCGACGTGGAAAAAGGGGTCTGGAAAAAACTATTTTTTTTTCGTTCTAAACAAAAGCTGGATTCCAACAAACACCCACCTTTTTTTAAAAAAAAAAGGACTTCCAGATTCCGGACGGTTTTCCTTTCCAAAGTGGATCGGATTGGTGAAAAAAATCAGAATTGACGTTCACTTCAAACTTGTCCCGAAAAGAACGGTCCAACCGTTTTTGGAGAAAGAGCTCACGAGTCGAATCGGGGACCGTGGCTGAACTGAATGTGAAAAAAAATTCTCACAACCAGCTGCTGTAGAAGGCCAGTATTTCAGCATCCATAATTGTGCTTTTTTTTTTCTGTCTGTTTTTACCTGCATTGCACTGATTCAGAGTACGTTCACATTAAGCCAGTAGAAAATGTAATACTGCATTTTTATTTCTCTCTCTATACGCGATGAAAAACAAAATGCTTTTCCAGAACAGTATCCAGATTGGGTACAGCGTTAAAAATGTGGGCTTGTTTGTTTCAGGAAAATGGAAGATGACGGTATTTTTGCCATTTCTAACTTCTTCTCTGTGATCAGTAATTTTATGCGATAATCAAGACAGTCGTCACTTTGCCGTTTTCACTGTCAAAATGTCACACTGTAAATTAAACAAAATTAGGAAAATTTAAATTTTTAACGCGACTGTCTGCACAAGATTTTTGAGTTTTTAGGCCAAATAAAACTCTTGCGTTCGAAAGAAAACTGCCCAATGAAACTAATAATGTTTTGTTGACATAACTTATCTATGTAATGTAATTCCTGAGTTCTGAATAACACAAAGTTAGACTTCCAAAGAGTAAACGTTGTGCCAACTTCTTATATTTTGTTCAAAAAGACTTGGTTTTGTTGATCTGTATGACAGGAAATGACTTGGCACAACTGTTATTGTTTGAAATTCTTAGTTTGTAGAACTCAAAATTGTTTAGGTTTTGTAAACATATGATAAGACACATTTTCATTGCATATGAATGATAAGTTATCAACAAAAAAAAAGATAATTAGTTTGCTCAAATGTTGGCAACTCAAAAATCTGGTGAAGACAGTGCCCTAGAAATTGTGGAGAGATCGAGACTGTGTGTGGTGTGTGTGTGTGTGTGTGTGTGTGTGTGTGTGTGTGTGTGTGAGTGAGAGAGAGAGTGTGTGTGTGTGAGAGAGAGAGAGAGAGTGTGTGTGTGTGTGGAGAGAGAGTTTTCCTAACTTTTAAATTTCTACATTGCGATTAGAGTTTGTAACTCTTTCGATAATCGTTTGAATCATTGTCCCGAGAGAAACGGACGGCTTGTAGAATGTGAGGGTTTGATGCTTTTTGTTCTTTATTTTCGGTCTGTTTTTTTTTTTATATATCATCATTAACAGAAGTTTGTGTTTTGTCTGAAAATAAAACGTGATATTTCCGCGATGTCACTTTAGGGTCTAATGTAAGACACAACCTAAAAGATTTTCCGACATTTTATAGAACGATGTGAATGAGTAGATTGATATACAGCTCCCGGAAAAAAATTAAGAGATTTTTCTTAAATTTTCATCTCTACATTACTTATTGAAAATGCTCTTAATGACAAAAACAAATGTTATGGGAATTTGGTAGAAATGTTGTCAGTAGTTTATATTATTAAACCAAAATGTTCATTCTACTCAAACATATGCCTATAGATAGTCAAACGAGAGACACTGAACATTTGGAGTGGTCTCTTTAACTTTTTTCCAGAGCTGTAATATTGAAAATATTTTAAGTTGAAGCCTCAGTTTTAAAATCATATTAAGCATCTTTGTATGTACAATGGGGAAAAAGATGAACATATACAGTGAGTTGGGACGGCTGTATTAAAATACAATACAGGTTGATCACACAGAGAGAGAGAGAGAGAGAGAGAGAGAGGGGGGTCAGATTTTTACCCAACGGGACAGTTTTAAAAAAGGTGGTACGGCTTCATGTGGATATATTAAAAAAAAAAATCTGTTTATTCATTTTCTTTATTTTTTTTCTTTAAGGGGACTTGTTTTCACTTTCTACTTAAAGACCTACTTCACCAGTGGAAATATGAAGGTGTATTGTTGAACTCTTAGATCCTATGCAGTATAAATGTGCAAACATTTTAGAAATCGGTTCATCCTAGCCTGAGAAAAGGCAGAAAGAGTTTTTTATGGTCTCACTGTCTAACCCTGCAGTTTGCCCAGTTGTGATGTCACAATCAGTACACCTTCATATTCCCACTGGTGAAGTATTAGGCCTTTAACATTTTTTTCCGACTTACTTTAAAGCATGTAAGTGTATATCAGGATGAGAACAGTGTGTGTTGAATTTGGCACAGATTATCTTGTGATTTTCAGTACGTATATACAGGTGTGTGTTTTTTTTGTTTTATTTTTTTAATCGGTTTCTTTGAACGCAGGCAGCTGTTGGATTTCGTTTGTTGACTTCTGTGACGTCATGTAAAATGGAAAAAATTGTATTACTGTTGCGGAAAGCTCCCGTTTTTATTGCAGTGTTTTAAAAAAATATATATTTCATTCCAGCTTTGATAATTGACTGGTCACACCTCCATGTAACAATCTGGAAGAAAAGAAAAACTTTTTATAAAGCCTTTCATATCTAAATTTAAAAAATTCTATTAAAATATTGGTTACCCCTACTTTACCTCTCCTGTGTCTTTATTACAAGTTAATGTTGTCGGTTTTTGTCTTATGAAATATTACGTTACTTAAGTGTTGTATATGGACAAACGGATTGTCTCCTGATATTGCACCCTAACGGATAGATAGATAGATAGATAGATGGATGGATGGATAGATAGATAGATAGATAGATAGATAGATAGATGGATAGATAGATAGACAGATAGATAGACTTAACTGTCCACCTTGATGGAAATGTGTCTTTGGTCTCTCCCTGTCTGTTATCTGTTCATCATTACATGCTAAAAACCTCCAGATCTCTGCTGCTGTTATACCCACATCCACACTTCCCCTTTAGTTCTTAGAAATAGGAACAATCAGACATGAATAAGAGGAAAATGTGGAAACCTTAAGAGGTTAAATTGTCCCTGGTGTTAATTTCATATACTTCAGGTCAGTGGGGAAAACATGGCTGCTCAATTCAGACATAAATTAAATAAGATTAAGGGCACCCTGGTGGCTCACCACATAGAGAGCACACCATTCAACAGGAATTCTTGTTGCAGATGACCAGGGTTTGACTCTGGTTTGGGCTGTTTAGTGCAGGACACCCTCCCACCCCTATTGCTACTGTGTTCTTATTTAGGCCTATCAAAAAAATGGTGCAAACAAAAATATTAAATGTACAAAAATTAAAATAAAATAAAGGAGGATCGTAAAAGCAGATGTGGCCGTCTGCGTAAAAGAAGGAAAGGACAAATTCACAATGAGGAACTGACACTCCACTAATTATAGGAAGTTTCTGTGTGAAAAGCACCTGTTTAGAGACTTACAAGAAGCAGAGAGAGACAGAGGGAAACAGAGACAGAGAGAGAGACACCATGGCTGAATTCAGATGGATTAAAATGTCTTTCTTTCTGATGCTCCTGCTGATGCTCCTGCCGCAGTTCGCAGGTAAGGATATACAATATATTAGGGCGCCGCCCGACCGATATATCGGCCGGCCGATTATAGCACATCTCCGAAAAATCGTCCGATTTTTTTTTTTTTTTTTTTTTTTTTTTTTTTTTTTTTTTAGTAATCATGTTGAGTGAGATGCATTGCTGCCCCGGAGGTAGCCTTATAGCATATTAACAACAGCAGCAGGTGTGTTGTAATACATTGGATTAATTCACACTTTCACACATATCCAGACATGTGAGGTCAATTCAGTATAGACTTGGTGACTTGCAGAGTGCACATCTCCTATTTGCAGCATTCAAAAATGAGGAGATATACATTGAGCCAAGTTTTAGAACATGTTTTTGGTGAAAATGGCCACCTGATTCTAAAAATAAGAGGTGTCAGGTCTGCCGAAGCACTAAGGACAGAAAGACAAACGTATTGTGCTTCACCTGCAAGAAATATCTCTGCAAAGAAGACTAAAAGTGTTGCTTTTTGTTTATCAATATAAGAAATAGTATTCTCAGCACCAAGCTATTTTGATTGCACTTTGGGCTTGACAAAGATCCTCAAGTCTGGATTGGATTTGACCTGTGAGTTCCATAGAATGTCTTTTATTGGGTCATTTGTGAAATGTTTGTCATCACTCGGATCTCAACTTCATAACATGGAATATAACTTGTTACTGGAATATTCCTAAATATCTCAGTTATCCTTAAAGCTGGGGTATATGATTTCTGATTGGTCAAAGTTAACATGAGCTGTACACTTTGACCAATCAGAGCGAGGCTCCGATTCTCTGTTCTTATTGGCTGTTGGGACTGTCAATTCACTTTGGCACGACTTTGTTGGTGTAGAGCGTGTCAGGGAGGGACCATAGGGGAGGGACCAAAGAGAACAAGTGGAGCGGTTGAGGTATTTGGATTCAAATCTCTATCCCAACTGCTATTTTCTCCCCAAATCATATACCCCAGCTTTAAATAGGGCTTGCAAACACCCGCATTCATTTATTAACTGTCAATACTGTATATATCTTTAGTGTATATATGTACTAACACCTGCACTATATATTTTATACAAATACCTGCTCATACGTCAAACTGCTGACTGTAACGGTTGTACTTGTTTATACTGTATATACTGTATCTTAGCTTATGCATAGCTCTCCCTACTGTTGATTCTATATTTTATATGATATTATATTTACATTAATGTGCAAATACAATAAAGTTGAATCAAATCAGTTGAGTATGCAGTAAGAATGAGAATCAGAACCTCCAAATCTGAGACAATGGTGCATTCTCACAGAAAGATATGGTTTGTCCATTACAGTTGAGGAGGGGGGGAGAGGGTGAGGAGGGGTGAGCAACTACCCCCGGTTGGCAAGTTCAGGTATCGCTGGATCTTCACAAATTAGGGTAAAAAGGATCAGGAGAATGATCACTGGGTTTGAGCAGCAGCTACATTAATGTGCACATTGACAAAGCTTTACAATTTAACAGTCGGTAAAAGTTGTATTTAACATAATTCCATAATCCTGCTGTTGTCACCACATTCACACTCAAACCCTTCCCCTTCAGTTCTTAGGAATAGACGACTGCAAAGATGAAATGAGGAACTGTCTCGTCTGCTGCAATCCTTTGACCCGTTAAGTGTGTAGGAGTTAACAGTGACTCTTAGTGCACTAATCCAGATGATGCAATTAAGGCGTGAATCTTAAAAGTGCATGTTGTGCAGTTTCAAGATGAATTGCTCTAAAAAGCCTTTGTGCGGGGGGCGTATTTGTTAAGTTTGAGTGCACACAATTAAAGTTGAATTCTTGTTGCAGCTGACACGGGTTTGACTCTGGTTTGGGCTGTTTAGTGCTTGACCCCCCCCCCCCCACCCGAACCCCCAATCCCTTCCATTTATAGAGTGTACTTAACTAGGCTTATCAAATAACACACAAAAAGGATACATATATATATTTTTTTTTAAATGAAGGAGGATCGTAGGAATGAGTCAAAGAAGGAAAGGGCAGAAGTCAAAATGAGGAACTGACACTTTACTATAATTCACAATAATAGGAAGTTTCTCTGTGACAGGCATCAGTTTAGAGACTTACAAGAAGCGGAGACAGACAGAGAGACAAAGAGAGAGACAGAGAGAGAGACAGAGAGAGAGAGAGACAGAGACAGAGAGAGAGAGGCACCATGGCTGAATTCAAATGGATTAAAATGTCTTTATTTCTGATGCTGCTGCCGCTGTTTACAGGTAAGGATACATGTTACGTTTTTATGTGTTAGATGAGTGAGTGAATGAGTTTAGTGAACTCCTATAAAACCTAGGATGAGGCATACAGTATACGCAAACCATTGTTGTTACTACAAAGGTCTACAAATAATTTAGTCATATATTGATTTCTCTTTCCCTCTCATGCATTTATTGTCTCTTCTCAGCAGCACAAACCAGGCAGGGTTCCATCTCCTCCACTGTCAGAGATGGAGATGAAGTCACTTTGTCTTGTGAAAATGTGATAAAGGGTCAGGATCAGTGTGACAGTACAACCTGGCTCTTCACTGATTCAAGAAGCTCAGCAGTAGCAGTAGAGCTGGTTACACTTGGACAGATTGGTGTGAACGCTGGAACCAAATCAGACAGACTGAGTGTCACAGCAAACTGTTCTCTGGTTATTAAGAAGGTCACATTTGATGATGCTGGTGGTTACCACTGTCAACAGTTCAAATCAGGAACACAAGAAGTTCCAGATGCTTTGGTTGAACTGACTGTTGTTACCAGTGAGTATTTACATCATGATGTTTTCAGCTCAAACTGTCTCCTATATAGAATAGAACAAAAATTAACTCTTCTTTTCTCTCTGTCTCTCTCATTATCTCCATCTTTACCAGTGTTTAAATATGGGCACAATGGTAGGGTGGCGTTATACTGCCATGTGTCGATGTATGCACAATGTGAACACAAAGTGAAGTGGCTGTTTGATGGCAAAGATTTGGAAGAAGATAACGATCAAATGATGATAGTAGTTGTTCCCTGCTACGCCATTCTGAGTACTAGTATTTCTCATCACATTTACACATCACGGGACAAACTTCTGACATGTGAAGTGACTGGTAAAAGCAAAGTGCAGCTGTTTCCCTTCAGACTTCAGCCCTCAGGTGAGAATATGTTGAGCTGTTTAAAGTCACTTCAGATGAGAATTATTACCTTAAATATTTGTTTCATTTTATGTTTTTAAAGTTGTAACATTACATCAGAGCAAAGGTTTCAAACTGAACAGTTGGTTGAGTTGTGTTTGTCTGTTCAACGACAGCTCCACCAAAATCATCAACAACTAAATTAACAAAATCAACTGAAAACATCAAAAAAGAAGAAACTGACATGACAGGGTCTGAAACCGATGAGTCGACAACAGGAGCACCAGGTAGAGAATCAACATTTCTATATTTCTGTTTCTACTAAATCTCTCTCTCTCTCTCTCTCTCTCTCTCTCTCTCTCTCTCTCTCTCTCTCTCTCTCTCTCCCTCTCTCTCTCTCTCTCTCTCTCTCTCTCTCTCTCTCTCTCTCTCTGTCTCTCTCTCTCTCTCGGCTGAGGGTGGAGTTATTCCCTTTTTCAGTTTGTTTCAATCAGTAAATCTGATCACTAAACTCAAAGTCAGCATACTCAGAAATATGTTTCGGTTTTATGTAGTTTGGAGTTTTCAGGTTTGTGTTGTTTCATTAATAAACGGTTAGTTAGATGTTTTGAGAGGGGGATGTTCAAAGCTTTCATTGCTGAAGTTTAAGTGGGGAGCTCAAGGTATTCAACTTCAAGTTGAAACGTCTCTTCGACATTGCTAGAACAGTGCCCAAAGAGAGGCAGAACCGGGTTCCCCTGTTCTAAAAGCAGGACCACGGGGAGTGTACCAACCATAGACGTATCACACTTCTCAGCCTCCCTTGTAAAGTCTACTCCAAGGTGCTGGAAAGGAGGGTTTGGCCGATAGTCGAACCTCGGATTGAAGAGGAACAATGCAGATTCCGTCCTGGCCGTGGAACAACGGACCAGCTTTTCACTCTCGCAAGGATCCTACAGAGGGCCTGGGAGTATGCTCATCCAGTCTACATGTGTTTTGTGGATCTGGAGAAGGCGTATGACAGGGTTCCCCGGGAGATACTGTGTGGGGTGCTGCGGAGTCCCTTCTCAGGGCCATACATTCTCTGTATGCTCAAAGCGAGAGCAGTGTCCGGTGGGGGTTGGCCTCCACCAGGGCTGCGCTTTATCACTAATCCTGTTTGTGATATTCATGGACAGGATATGGAGGTGTAGTCGTGGTGGGGAGGGGTTGCAGTTCGCTGGGCTGAAGAGCTCGTCACTGCTTTATGCAGATGATGTGGTTCTGATGACATCATCGGTCTGTGACCTTCAGCTTTGACTATATTGCTTCCCAGCCGAGTGTGAAGCAGCTGGGATCAACACCTCTACATCTGAGGCCATGGTTCTCAGCAGGAAACTGATGGATCCTCTACTCCAGGTCCTTACCCAAGGGGTCTTGTTTACGGACAAGGATGTCCCCCGGGCACCTCATTAGGGAAGTGTTCCAGCTGGGAGAAGGCCTCTGGCAAGACCCAGGTCTAGGCGGAGAGATTATATATCCACACTAATGACTCAATGCCAGTCAGAGCTGGTCAATGTGGCCTGAAAAAGGGAAGTTTGCAGTCCACTGCTTGAGCTGTTTCCCTACGACCGGAAGATTAGTGAGAAATAGTTTCGAAATTCTTGAAACAGTGGTTATTAACAAATCTGTATTTTAAATTGCTTTATTACATTTATGCCACTCAATGACTTCAGGAAACAAAGAAAAAGAGAGTTGAATAATTTTTTAAACCAACAATCACACAACCAACATATGTGCATCTCTTTTTTCTTTTTTTCTTTTTTTTTCTTTTTTCTTTTTTTTTCTTTTTTTCTTTTTTTCTTTTGTGTATGTGATTCCTATTTTGGGAAAACTGTATAGGAATTGTTTTGCTTTTTAGGGACCCCAGGAAGAATAGTTGTCACAATGGTGACAACTAATGGGGATCCAACAAACAATAAACAATAAACAATAAACAATCTCTTAAACTTCAGCTCTTTGTTTTGGTAACACATGTTTTCATGGTCTTTCCAGGTTGGTGGTTGTACGTCCTTGTGGCTGTAGCTTTACTGGCACTTTTAATAATAGTTGTGACAGTCATCAGATGGAGGAAAACTAAAGGTGAGAGCACAGATGAAACTTTTTAATTTTTAATCATCAATAAATTATAAAACTGGATTTTCACTATGTAAGCTTAAATCGACTCCTTTTGTCTTTATAGGGAGCAGAATCCAGACGAACGACAATGTTGTGAGTTTAAAATCAGTTCTTCATTATAAATACACTATACATTTAGATTCTATAGCTGAGACAATAAAATATAAGATAAAAAGCACTGACTGTTTTGTATTAAAATTAAATTGAATGTGACGAAAAGAAAAAGGGCCCAAAGCTTATTCAGGAAAGAATTACAAACCTTAATCGATGACAGACTTTAAAGACCTACTTCACCGATGGAAATATGAAGGTGTATTGAACTCTGAGATCCTATGTAGTATAAATGTGCAACATTTTTTAAACCAGTTCATCCCAGCCCGAGAAAAGGCATAAAGAGTGTTTTATGGTCTCACTGTCTAACCCTACATTTAAAAAAAAATAAGGTTAGGATTACCAGGACAGCTGGGCCAAGGGAAGACTGAGAAAAGACTGAGGGAAGAAAAACCTCATTCATTATATCATAATAGCAATTTTATAATGATAGAACGCTGGTTCCGTATGGGTGAAGTATTCCTTTAATTGATATACTGCAGACAATACATATGTGCTGTTTGTGTCCTGCCCTGACAACATGTTTTTACCTGAAGTGTAAAATGCTTTTGGACCAAATGTAACAGACTGTGTTTGTCTAGGAGCTGACCTCTGACCCTGCTGTGCCTCAGTCTGCTGCAGAGAGCCGTCACAACTCGGTGAGGTCACACTACAGCTTTTAGAATGTTTATTCTAAATCTTGATGTATTAAAGCACTTTGAATGGCATTGTTTCTGATTTGTGCTTTAGAAATAAACTTGCCTTGCAGTCAGTACACAGTCACACTCACTGTTGCATTAGTTCTCCTTTTTTTGGGGCATTTTCAAGCTTTATTTGATAGTATAGAGAGAGAGGCCGGGTTGAAATGGGGAGACAGAGAGAGAGAGAGAGGGGGGGGGGGGGGGGGTGATATGCAGGAAAGGTCCACGGGTCACATTTGAACCCGCAACCACATGGTCCACATGGTATCCGCTCTACCCACTACACCACCGGAGCACCCTGCATCATTCTTCTAAATATAACCGTGTTTCACAGTAAAGAGTGTGAGAATGTGCAGCAAAGATTTAAAAAGGGGAAGTTAGATGGTGCAGCTTGACCACAGCAGAGGAAGACATGGTGGGTGTGGACAAGAGAATAGTGAAGTCCTGTGTGTGTGTGTGTGTGTGTGTGTGTGTGTGTGCGTGCGGGTGGGTGTACGTGTTGTGTGTGTGTGGGTGTGTACGTGTCGCCTAAAAGCTATGTGTGTGTTGATGTGTGTCAAATTGAATTTAAATTTTAAGTCAGTGTAGATGATGTGAAGCTTCTGGTGACTGTCAATGTTACTGCATAACAGGACTGTGAATGTCTCACTGTTTGTGTTGCTCCAGGTTTCATACTCAGTGAGAAGCTGAAGAGTGAGGCGTTCAGGAGCAGCAGACAATCAGGTAAAGATCAGATCAGACAGTAACTCATGGTGCATTCAGGTTCAAAATTATATAATTAAATTATCTGTGAATTGTGTAGGACACAGTGGACTATGACGACGTTGGAGAACCTTCTGCTTCTGTCAGAATCCACTGATCAACAACTTCAACATCAACTCACCAGAGAAATGACTCCGCTGCAGCTTTACATTTCTTCAAAGCATTATTTAGCATGAAGGGTCGCTACCATTTGAATTAAGGCCTCCAGATTCTTCAGATTTGCTTATGTTAACATGTGTAAGTAGCTTAGCATGACCCCACCTTTATCACTCACTATTCAGCTGATAGCAGTAGGGCATTGGTCAACAGTGTGTTCCGCCCAAGTTATCAACAGAGGAGAGTCAAAGGAAGGACATGGGATTAAAAATGTCTTAAAGTGCTCATATGGTTTTGCATTTTTATACTGAGGTATGATCTTACTTTTTGTTTATGTCATTCATGCATCTTTAACATTTACATTTCTAATGATTGAACATGTTTATTAATACTTTTGTACTTTGAAGTTGTTTGCTCTTGAAAGGTAGAGATGAGGTTTGACCTGAGTTTGACCTGACGCTCTCTGTGTCAGTAGGAACAGGTAGAAAGCTCATAGTTTAATATAGATATGAGGCCTGTGTCTGTACAAGACATGATGTGGGTCAAAGTGCAGCTACAGGAGGAGAGAGAGAAGTAAAGAAAGAAAAAATGCAATAATGATACTTCCAGTGAAAATATATATAATGATGCTTTGATTTTTATTCATGATATGCCATTTAGCCAATGAATTGCTGTCCTTATTGTATCAAAACCAAGTCATGTGATGTTAAATTGAGGCTTTAGGGTCTTTCCAGGGTCTCCAGACCATTTTACATTTGTTTTTTGAATCATTTACTCTTGTTTGAATAAGTTGTATATTTCTGCTGAGCTTGCTGAATAAAACCAGGTAGATCTTTTGATCCACTGAAAAAGGCAGAACTCTCACTCATCCTTTTTGCTTCTTCGCTCCTCCTGCTAGAGGCTTTCTACCACGCTCTGGAAAGAACCCTGAGAGTCTGATCATTCTCTAAGAGATAATCTTTCTTTAAGAGATAAGCACTAACCTGGCCGGGTGGAGAGGGTGGTGGCAGTGATGGTTTAGGGAGGTAGAACTGTGTGTCGTCGGCATAGCAGTAGAATCTGACGCCATGGCCGCGAAGGATCTGTTCAAGTTGGAACATGTAGAGAATGAACAGGAGGGAACCAAACAGTGAGCCCTGGGGGACACTGTGGCTGATTGGATTTCATGTAAAATAAGTAACTAGTCATGTCTGCAGTGAGTAGGGGTTATATGTATGTCACACGGGTTGGTTGTCACAATCGTTATATCTCGGAACCAGAAGGCGCTGTCTGTTAAATTTTGGTATGTAAATATCCAGAATTGGGATCAGAGGTCACCTACATAGTCTTCCTTGGAGTTAGACTGCTGAATTTGAGGTGATAGGACTATTTGTGTTTTTCATGTCAAATTGAAAATATTTAGCTCCTCAGTATTTTTCTTCTAGGCTTTTACACAATGGGTTTATAACAAAACACGTGTTACCCTAAAAAAGAGTGAAGGGTAAGCTATAGTTAAGATTGTTGTTAGCAAGCTAATTAGTTGTCAGATGGTTGTTGGCCTTGATGCTAGCAAGAATTTCCAGTTGGGGTTGGTCGTCACATTTTTTGTTTGAATACGTTGTATATTTCTGCTGAGCTTGCTGAATAAAACCAGGTAGATCTTTTGATCTACTGAAAAAGGCGCTTCGTCTTGGGCGTTGCAGTGATGGTTTAGGGGAGGCAGAACTGTGTGTCGTCGGAATAGAAGACAGGCAGTCTACAGATAGATAGATAGATAGATGGATAGATAGATAGATAGATAGATAGATAGATAGATAGATAGATAGATAGATAGATAGATAGATAGATAGATAGATAGATAGATAGATAGATAGATAGATAGATAGATAGATAGTCTGTTATCTGTTCATCATTACAGTCTAACACCTCCAGATCTCTGCTGCTGTTGTACCCACATTCACACTTAAACACTTCCCTTTAGTTCTTAGAAAAGACTTAAAAAATACAATGAGGAACTATCATGAATCAGACTGTTAAAATGTTATCTTGTTTGTGTCTTTCCCCAACTGTTGAACAGTTTACAGAATCACCATATTCCACCATTGACATCAAGAGTTAAATTATTTCATTCTTCACCTGTTAACGTGTGCTGTCAAACATCACAGTGAATCTTTGAGTCTGTTTTATGATAAACAACAACTAAAGAACACAAGTTGCAAAACATTTATCTTAACAAACAATCTTCACACGTTGACTTCCTAATTCCTCTACTTCTTCTTGTCAGTAAGTCACGTCATTGTGAAAAAAGCACTGTGGGACTCGACAAAGTGTGAATCTGAGACCGACTAAGAGCCAATCAGATGGATAAATCACTATGAGGAAGTGACATCATTCTAATCACAATAAGTAGATGCAGCACAACGTTAGAAACTCAGACAGTTGTGAGCATGAGAACAGGAGAGACGGACAATCACAATGGCTGAGTTCAAATGGATTAAAGTGTCTTTATTTCTTGCAGCGCTGCTTCAGTTTACAAGTAAGAACACACACACACACATCTACTTATATATGACTGTATCAACAGTATTAAAGGTACCTTATTCTCAACTAAATCTGTTTGTTTTTTAAAATGGTGAGTTAAGTGAACTGTTATAAAGTAAGGATAAAGAAATGAATTGTCAAATGAACTAAGAGCATTTAGGACATTTTCTCTTATCTTTTCAACAGCAGCACAAACCAGGCAGGGTTCCATCTCCTCCACTGTCAGAGATGGAGATGAAGTCACTTTGTCTTGTGAAAATGTAATGAAGGATCAAGATCAGTGTAACAGTACGACCTGGCACTTCACTAATTCAACGATCAAAGCAGTAGAAGAGCTGGTAACACATGGACATGTGAACAATGGAGCCATATCTGACAGACTGAGTGTCACAGCAAACTGTTCTCTGGTTATAAAGAACGTCACAACTGAGGATGCCAGTCTTTACGAATGTCAACAGTGGAAATCAGATAACAAACAAACTCCAGTTGCTCAGGTTTATCTGTCTGTTGTTACCAGTGAGTATTTACATCATGATGTTTTCAGCTCAAAAATTTTTAAATTACGCATATTACTCTCTTAAATGAAATACTGAAACTTTACACAATAATCATGATTACAGTGATGACATTAATCTTTTACTCTTGTTTTCTCTCTGTCACATTATCTCCATCTTCACCAGTGACTGAACAGGAGGACGGTCGTCACGCAACGTTGAACTGCTCTGTGTTGGAATATGAGCGACACTGTTCACACACAGTGAAGTGGCTGTATAATAATGATAAAGATTTGGAAAAAGAATTTGGAAAAGATCACAGACAAATTAAGTTTCCCTGCAACGCCTCTGTGACCATTCCATCTGCTCATCACATTTACACATCAGGGTATAAACTACTGACATGTGAAGTGACTGATGGTGACAAAGTGCAGGTGTTTCCCTTCAGACTTCAGCCCTCAGGTGAGGAACCAGGTGAGAAGGGTTAAGTTTAATTAATAATGTTTAATTCATTTGTGTAAGTTTTTACATCAGAGCACAGGTTTCATACTGAACAGTTGGTTGAGTTGTGTTTGTCTGTTCAGGTGAGGACACAACAACAGCTCCAACAGAATCAACAACAACTGACACGACAGCGTCTGCAAACGGAAAGCCTACAACAAAACTACCAGGTAGAGACTCATAATTTTTCCTATGTTTGAAAAGCTCAAAGTGGCTGTTGTTGAATATGTATTAAAATGTTTCTTAGATTTCTGCAGAAGAAAAGAAAGAAAAAAAAGGTTAAAGTATTTTCTCAAACCACATACATGCAGTTCTTCAACTTCTGCTTTTTATTTCAGTAACACATGTTTTCATTGTCTTTCCAGGTTGGTGGGTGTACGACGTCCTTGTGGCTGTAGCTTTACTGGCACTTTTAATAATAGTTGTGACAGTCATCAGATGCAATAGAACTAAAGGTGAGAGCACAGATAAAACCTTTAATCAAAAATGAGTTTTAACAGAACTTTATTTTTCTCTTTGGAAGCTAAAATAGACTCTTTTTTTTTTTGTCTTTTCAGCAAACAGACCCCGGATGAACGTCAATGTTGTGAGTTTAAAAAATTGTTATTCACTATATATTTTGATTCTTTAGTTGAGAAGATGTGATAAAAAGCACTTTTAAAAGTAAGTTGTTGCAGCAGTAAAGGTCAAATAGATGATTGTTGGGCGCTCCTGTTGTGTAGTGGATAGAGCGCGTAACATATTGGCTTAGGCCTCATTGCAGTGGTCACGGGTTCAAATCCGTGCTGACCTCCGACCCTGCTGTGCCTCAGTCTGCTTTCAGCTTATTTTTTGGCATTTTAAAGCTTTATTTGACAGTATGGAGAGAACCAGAGTTGAAATGGGGAGACAGAGAGCGAGAGAGACAGAAATGATATGCAGAAAAGGTCCACGGGTCGGACTCGAAGAGTGTGAGAATGTGCAGCAAAGATTAAAGAAAAGGGAAGTTAGATGATGCAGCTTTTCCACAGCAGAGGAAGACATGGTGGGTGTGAACTAGAGGGCAGAGACTTTACAAGATTTTGAGAAATCATCTGAAGGAGACATAACATAACATAACCTCTTTTGCAAGAGATATAATTTTAAATGTTGACTTTGATTAAAATAAAAGAGTGAGTCAGTAAATATCTTAAGATATTTTTTGGCATTTTTTATGCTTTATTGATAGTGTAGAGACAGAGTTGAAATGGGGCAGAGAGGGGAGTGACATGCAGAGAACGACCGCGAGCTGGAATCGAACCCGGGTCCGCTGCTGGCCGAGGCCCATGGGGGGGACGCCCTACCAACTGAGCTAAGGGCGCCCCCTAGTTAATGTTGTATTTTTCATTTTTCATTTAACTTTTATTTATCCTCGAGAGACCAATTGAGGGGTGACCCTCATTTTCAATGACGTCGAGTTCAAACAAATTCAAAGGAAAAACAACAATACATAAACAATATTCAACGCAAATACATCAAATACACAACAACAGGTGAAGAGAAAAACAATTGAAACATTTACACAGTGGTGAAATTAAGTGGTAGCAATTAAAATTAAATGGGTGAAAGTACAATATAGCCTAATTAAAACAGTTACAGGTAGAGTTTGGCAGATTTAAAATAGTTTGTTTAAATTGGTTAAAGGATATGAAGTTATTTAGTATATGTGTGTATGAAAGTTATTAAAGCTTACTAAGAGGAAGTTGCAGATTTTGGAGACTTTTGTTTTGTCGACTGAGTCACTTTTAGAGTTGAATCAAAAAATGAATTAGAGGGAAATGTGGAAACTTTAAAGGGTTAAATTGTCACTGATGTTAGTTCCATATACTTCCGGTCAGTGTGTGTGAAAATAAAAAGAACTGACGGTAGTGTTTAGAGACTTACAAGAAGCGGAAAGAGACAGAGAGGCGCCATGGCTGAATTCACATGGATTAAAATGTCTTTATTTAAAATATAAAATAAGATGTAAAATGTTATCTTGTTTGTGTCTTTCCCCCAACTGTTACAGAATCACCATATTGAACCAAGGAGGCTAGGAGTTTAATACTTCACCTGTCTGTCCATGTGTGCTGTCAAACATCACAATGAATCCTGTCTGTCTTATTATTAACAACATCTAAAGAACACAAGTTGCAAAACGTTTATATTAACAAACAATCTTCACACAATGACTTCCTAATTCCTCTACTTCTTCTTGTCAGAAACACCAAAGATGGTAGCAGAAAGTTAAGACAGGAGGAAGGTTAAGTGAAGGAGGATGTGGCCGGCTTGCGTAAGAGAATAAAAAAGGACAAAGTCACGATAAAGAACTAACACTTCCGTTATTACAGGAAGTTTCACCATAAAAAGCTCCTTCTAACTTAGACTTACTAGATAGACAGAGAGACAGAGAGGGAGAGAGACGGAGAGGCAGAGAGGCACCATGGCTGAATTCAGATGGATTAAAATGTATGTTTTGCTGATGCTGTTGCTTCAGGTTACAGGTAAGAATACATGTTATGTTTGTATGTGGAATGGAAACATAAAAAGCATATTTATTAATATCATTATTACTATTTACATCATGACCGTCATTTACTCAAGACAGCAAAGTGTTCTGTGAATTGAGTGAACTCACACACACACACACACATTACTTTTTTTTAAAGGCCTACTTCACCGGTTTGAATATGAAGGTGTATTGAATTGAATTCTGAGATCCTATGTAGTATAAATGTGCAAAAAAAAAAAAAAAATCGGTTCATCCTAGCCTGAGAAAAGGCAGAAAGAGTGTTTTTTTTTAACCCTATATTTCTCCTTCTTGTGACATCACAGAAAGAGAAATATAGGGTTAAAAAAAAAACTTACTTTGTAAATATTACTGTGATGTCTTTTACTGTGACATCACAGTAATATTTACAAGTACATTTTTTTAGAGCACAGGTTTCATACTGAACAGTTGGTTGAGTTGTGTTTGTCTGTTCAGGTGAGGACACAACAACAGCTCCAACAGAATCAACAACTGGTAAGTTTCAACCACCAGGTAGAGACTCAATATGTTTTACTTCTGAACTCAGAGGCATTTTACTTTTTCTGTTTTATCTGATTTGTGTTGTTTCAGGGGTGAAGGGTCCATTTGGCACTAAGGAAACTCCCCTACTAGTGTAGATATTTTGTTCTCATCATTTTAGACATTAATCAAATGTTTTACACATTATGCTGGGCTAATGCTGTAACTAATGAACAAAACAAAAAAGTCAACATTCCAGAGAAAACCTGATTCAATGAATTGACTTGAAAAACACACAAACACACACCACCATTTTAGACCAAAGTGCATCACCATTCAATCATGTGTAACACAAGTGAGGAGAGTTTTTAATAATCACTTAACAATATAAAGTCACAGGGATTTCATATCTCACCGACCCTATGTTTGTTTTGCTTGAACTCCAGGCCTAACGCTTACATATCTCACACGTCCTTTTCTATACCATGTTGAAAAAAAACGTCCCCCTTTCTGCCCGAGCAAAGGTGTAGTTTGGAATGTGTTTTCAGCGTTATGTTCTGTATGAGTTTTGGTGACTGTATGTAAGCGAAACAGAAGTAGAAGTGTAATAGGACTGGCATAATAGTATGCATTTCTGTAACTGTATGTTCTTCCTATGTGTTCTTCTAGCCCATGAAGAAGTGTGTACTACCAGTGAAGGGGTGAAGTACCGCGTGGGAGACCAGTGGGACAAACAGCATGTTCTGGGTCACATGATGCGCTGTACCTGTTTCGGCAACGGCAGAGGCGAATTGAGTTGTGTTGCCTTAAAAGGTTAATGGAGCCTGCACACCTGCACTTAATGGTGCTTCACTTGCACCTGCAACACACACACACACACACACACACACACACACACACACACACACACACACACACACACACACACACACACATTACTTTTTTTTAAAGGCCTATTTCACCGGTTTGAATATGAAGGTGTATTGAATTCTGAGATCCTATGTAGTATAAATGTGCAAAAAAAAATTAAAATCGGTTCATCCTAGCCTGAGAAAAGGCAGAAAGAGTGTTTTTTTTAACCCTATACTTCTCCTTCTCGTGACATCACAGAAAGAGAAATATAGGGTTAAAAAAAAAACTTACTTTGTAAATATTACTGTGATGTCTTTTACTGTGACATCACAGTAATATTTACAAGTACATTTTTTTAGAGCACAGGTTTCATACTGAACAGTTGGTTGAGTTGTGTTTGTCTGTTCAGGTGAGGACACAACAACAGCTCCAACAGAATCAACAACAAGTAAGTTTCAACCACCAGGTAGAGACTCAATATGTTTTACTTCTGAACTCAGAGGCATTTTACTTTTTCTGTTTTATCTGATTTGTGTTGTTTCAGGGGTGAAGGGTCCATTTGGCACTAAGGAAACTCCCCTACTAGTGTAGATATTTTGTTCTCATCATTTTAGACATTAATCAAATGTTTTACACATTATGCTGGGCTAATGCTGTAACTAATGAACAAAACAAAAAAGTCAACATTCCAGAGAAAACCTGATTCAATGAATTGACTTGAAAAACACACAAACACACACCACCATTTTAGACCAAAGTGCATCACCATTCAATCATGTGTAACACAAGTGAGGAGAGTTTTTAATAATCACTTAACAATATAAAGTCACAGGGATTTCATATCTCACCGACCCTATGTTTGTTTTGCTTGAACTCCAGGCCTAACGCTTACATATCTCACACGTCCTTTTCTATACCATGTTGAAAAAAAACGTCCCGCTTTCTGCCCGAGCAAAGGTGTAGTTTGGAATGTGTTTTCAGCGTTATGTTCTGTATGAGTTTGGGTGACTGTATGTAAGCGAAACAGAAGTAGAAGTGTAATAGGACTGGCATAATAGTATGCATTTTTGTAACTGTATTTTCTCCTATGTGTTCTTCCAGCCCATGAAGAAGTGTGTACTACCAGTGAAGGGGTGAAGTACCGCGTGGGAGACCAGTGGGACAAACAGCACGATGTTCTGGGTCACATGATGCGCTGTACCTGTTTCGGCAACGGCAGATGGAGTTGTGTTACTCCCAGGAGGAAAGGTGTGTGTGTGTGTGTGTGTGTGTGTGTGTGTGTTGTGTGTGTGTGTGTGGTGTGTGTGTGTGTGTGTGTGTGTGTGTGTGGTGTGTGTGTGTGTGTTGTGTGTGTGTGTGGTTGTGTGTGTTGTGTTGTGTGTTGTGTGTGTGTGTGTGTGTGTGGTGTGTGTGTGTGTGTGTGTGTTAACAGGGAGAGACAGAATAGGTAAGAGAGGAAAAAATGATGATTGAGCATTGCTGTTGTGGACATGTTTGTGTGTGTGTGTGTGTGTGTGGAGGGGGGGGGGTGTGTAATTAGAGAGTTTATAAGAATTCTCTGAGTGACGAGGTGAAAGGCCACATGTAATATAATCACTCACCTGCCAAAAGGTTAATGGAGCCTGCACACCTGCACTTAATGGAGCCCCCCCTCCTCCTATCCAGTCAGGTACACTGATTTTATGTGAGATTATTACGAATGAAATAGAATACATGTTTTGTATTACAACCATTAAATCTGTGTCTGTATTGCATATTCAAAACTTAATGCCATTCAATGAAGAAATAAACACTTAGTCGACTAAGTCCGCTGTAAATTTAGTCAACTAAAATCTGCTTATATTTAGTTGACTGAGACTAGACTAAGACTAAAAGATTTAAGATGACTAGAATAGGACTAAGACTAAATGGTGTGATATTCAAAAGACTAAGACTAAGACTAAATCACAATTTGCTGCCAAAATTAACATTACATCAGAGCACAGGTTTCATACTGAACAGTTGGTTGAGTTGTGTTTGTCTGTTCAGGTGAGGACACAACAACAGCTCCAACAGAATCAACAACAACTACGTTTCAACCAACAGGTAGAGACTCAATATGTTTTACTTCTGAACTCAGAGGCATTTTACTTTTTCTGTTTTATCTGATTTGTGTTGTTTCACATTCAACATCAGTAAATTGTAAATGTTTTGGAAAGCTTGACACACTGATAACTTCCTTCACTGAAATGTATTGTTCCTCTCCTACATATTGTCCAGACTGTTCTGTTGTGAACTACGTGATGGTGGCTATGCGTGTGGCTGAATTTCTCCTCCTTACTGTGATCACTGTTCTCCTCATCAGAGCTCAAGGTGAGAACATTCAGACCAACGTTTGTTTAGAGCGATTAACACAAAGTGTGAGTTTAGAGCTGAAATGTTTCTCTGTGGTTTATCTTCCAGTGAACCAGAGAACACCTGATGACACCACTGTGAGTTTAACATCAAATATTAAAGGTGCCCCGAGGAACTTTAAGTTTCTGTTAATTCTTGCACCCCCTTTGGACAAAAGCGGTAGTGTTTTACTACGCCAGCTGTTGTTCCTGGTTGAGCATATACCCATGACAATATGCAGGACTGTGAATGTCTCACTGTTTGTGTTGCTCCAGGTTTCATACTCAGTGAGAAGCCGAAGAGTGAGGCGTTCAGGAGCAGCAGACAATCAGGTAAAGATCAGATCAGACAGTAACTCATGGTGCCTTCAGGTTCTACTGATTAATCTGTGTACTGTGTTAAGTTTTTCAGCTGTCAGTTAAGAATAAAATCTTAGAGTTTGGGATGTAATGGTCCAGCTGATTTACCAATTCTTGTTCAGAAATGTGTGCTATATTAAAGCTGGGGTGGAGGATTTGGGGAGAAAATGGCAGTTGGGATAGAGATTCAAATCCAAATACCTCAACCGCTCCACTTGTTCTCTTTGGTCCCTCCCCTATGCTCTTGGCCAACAAAGTCGTGCCAAAGTGAATGGACAGTCCAATAAGAACAGAGAGTCGGAACCTCACTCTGATTGGTCAAAGTATCAGCTCATGTTAACTTTGACCAATCAGAAATCATATATCCCAGCTTTAAGGGCAAACATTAATGGAAAGGCCTTAAAATTAGTCTGAAATCAATCACCTGGGAGGACAAAATCTAACTGCTGTGTGATGCTGTTCCAGGTGCATCATGATGGAGATGAGAACACAGTGGACTATGACGACATTGGAGAACCTTCTGTGTGAAACCAAATCCATGTAGAGGTCTTGATTAATGTTAAGTATTGATGTTAACTAGAACTACCATCTTTCGGTTAACAATTGCAGAACGGTGAAAGTAGTAGGCAATGCTCTAGAAACCTGCTTTAATAGTAGGGGAGAACGGGGTAAGTAGGCACACTTTTTACTCTAGTGAGAATTGCTTATCACCTAAACATCTTTCAATAGTCATTCCTACATTAAATTGAAGCTTAAGGTGTTGGCTAGAAATTTGTACCCCTCACTTTTTCTAACTTATTGCAATAAAGAAGAAATTAATCATCAAAGACACCCTTACACATTGTGACAACCGACCCCATTAAGGGGTCGGTTGTCAAACACTATGGGGTTGTTTGTCACAATGTTATCTTAATGGGAATAATCTTAAAAAGAAGGCAAGAAAGTAGAACTAAATTTGTAAGTTTAATTGCATTGTCAAGTTGACAAATAGGCCTACATAACTTAATGTAGCCTTGGCAGCTGGTCTAGTTTGGGATGCACTGGATTGTTTTGATTTTGTTGCCCTTTTTTCTTTCTATCTAAACTATAGCTTACCCTTCACACTTTGTATGGGTAACAAGTGTTTTGTTATAAACCCATTGTGTAGAAGAACAATACTGAGGAGCTAAATATTGTTCAATTTGACATGAAAAACACAAACAGTCCTCTCACCTCAAATTCAGCAGTCTAACTCAAAGGAATACTATGTAGGTGACCTCTGATCCCAATTCTGGATATTTACATACCAAAATTTCACAGACAGCGCCTTCTGGTTCCGAGATATAACGATTGTGACAACCAACCCGTGTGACAAGTTACCCCGTTCTCCCCTACACAATTAATATATGATATCAATCCTGGGTGTCTAAATATCCTTTCTCAAAAATATGATTCAAAATAAATGTTCATAAAACTTAGTTAAAGAAACAGCTTTTTTACTGTCTTGGACGTTTTGGGAGTGGCCGTATCTTAGTAAGCTTGTAATTGTTAGTTTGGAGCCCGATGTGCTTTTGCTTTTTGCTAGAGTAAGTCTGAATGATGTTTTAGTTGTTAATTGAATCAGTGACACTGTTGTCTGGATTACAACTAATAAAGAAAATCTCATTCTTACTTTTAGGCCTACACGTGTTGTAATTAAATCATGTTTTATATCATTTCAAATAAAGAGTACATATCAATATTCAATTCGGAGTGAAAAACAAACCAATTATCCATTTCATTACCATTTTTTAATTGAATTTTAATTCTAAAAGTCTTGAAATAAATTGTGTCTTTCAAATATCTTGCTTTTATGGAAAACAATATTCATTTTGAAAAGTGTATAGCCTACTTTTCAAATTGCCATCTGGACCTCCAAATATTTCTTTGCACATCCCAATTAACAAATTACCTAAAAATAATTGCATGAACCATCCTTTTAATACTCTGGAAAGGCTCTGCATTGAAAAGGTTTGTATAGGGAAGGGGATATAAAAACAAATGTGTCCCTTTTTGTCTTAATGTCCTAGCGTCCTGTGAGCCGTGTGTGTTTCTAGTGTTTATCTGTTGATCATTACAGGCTCACACCTCCAGAGCCCTGCTGCTGTTGTAACCACATCCACACACTAATACTTCCCCTTTAGCTCTCAGGAAAAAGATTGATGCAACAATACAAAGATGAGCCAACAGATCAAACTATCTACAAACTTCTCCTTTTTTATTTTACAAACATTTTTTATTTGCCACAAGTGAATACAAAGGTGTTAACTAAATGACTAAATTATAACGTTAATAGTATATCGAAAATTGCGGAAAAAGATGTAAAGAAGAAATGGAGGGAGGGAGGGAGGAAAGGAAGAAGGGAGGGATGGAGGGAGGGAGGGAGGGGAAAATGTAGAAATTCTGAAGAAGTGATATAAACTCAGGCAGCTACGTGAGGACATATGTGTTCAAGTGCGAGTGTGGAAGTTAAGCACTTCAGATTAAGTTACACAAGCGAAGGAGGGAGACCGCAAACAGCTCTGAGTTGCACGAAAACAGGACGTGCATCGTTGATTTTAATCATGAGGTTGAATAGTAATTGCGAAAGATGCACCATAGCCACAGCATGACACTTGACACTCGATATGAACCCTACTGCTTGGCTGTGTTCAAAAAGCCCTACTAACAACCTACTCATACTAAAACCATACTAACATCATAATCATACTAAAAGCCATACTAATGTCCTACTCGTACTAAAGCCCTACAACGTCCTACTCATACTAATGTCCTACTAACCTCCTACTCATACTAATTTTGACGACAATTTGAGTATGTTGTGCAGGATTAGCAGGATTTTGCATTGAATACTGTTGCTCCTTGATATCTAAACAGTTCAACCATTTTAATAAACTAAAGACAGTTGCGTGAGTGAAGAATGAAAATCTTTCTTCCACCTGTGATAATAAAAAATGCATTCCAAACATCATAATGGAGTTCTAGAACTTCTACAGCCGAGAGCATTCCATGGAATGTTCTATTAGATACAGCGGTAAGACACTGGCTGAACCAAACGAAGACACACATTTCTAAATAGGAAGACAGAAAACCAAAGAAAACATGGCACAGTGGTATACACGTAAGTCACCTTTAACTTATCAATCTATCTATCTATCTATCTATCTATCTATCTATCTATCTATCTATCTATCTATCTATCTATCTATCTATCTATCTATCTATCTATCTATCTATCTATCTATCTATCTATCTATCTATCTATCTATCTATCTATCTATCTATCTATCCATCTATCTATCTATCTATCTATCTATCTATCTATCTATCTATCTATCTATCTATCTATCTATCTATCTATCTATCTATCTGTCTGTCTGTCTGTCCGTCTGTCTGTCTGTCAACTTATATTAATTCAGTCTATTGTGTGATTTTCAGCGTGTGGAGAGGCCAGCCATGGGGACAACCTGCCCGTGACAGAGCCCCGGCTGCCCTGCTCTTTACCCTCTAACTACCAGCTGCTGGACATCATGGGGAAGGGGGTGTTTGGAGTCGTGGCAAAATGTTTCAAGCGAGACTCCGAAGAGACAGTCGCCGTAAAGGTTTTACAAAACCCCAGACATGCACTGAGGGAGGTGAGATACTCTATGACTTTATGGTATTTAGTTTTTTTTTTTTACTGTTGTCTGTAAATATTACAATATCTTTAAAAAAAAAACGTGTGCAAAAAGTATGAAATACAAATTTTCATTGGCACAATTTTTCTAAAAGTTTCATGATATAATTTTGCTCTCAAGACTCAAGACCACTCTACATGTCATATTTTTATTCATTTTTTCATTTAACTTTTATTTATCCTCGAGAGACCAATAGAGGGGTGACCCTCATTTACAATGACGTTGAGATCAAACAAATTCAAAGGAAAAACAACAATACATAAACAATATTCAATGCAAAAACATCAAATACACAACAACAGATGAAGAGAAAAAAACTATTGAAACATTTACATAGTGGTGAAGAGTGGCAGCAATTAAAATTAAATGGGTGAAAGTACAATATAGCCTAATTAAAACAGTTACAGGTAGAGTTTTGCATATGTAGGCCTATATGATTTTGCATTGTCAATTTTCTTTTTTCACCTTTAGGGATCCTATTAAAAAGGTGCGAGGAACTTTTAAATATTTCTGAAACAGTCTTATTTTTCCTCTGATGATCATAAATGACATGTAACTGCAAACGAGACCATCAATGCAAAGAATGCTATTTTTATGTAATTTCCTTAATGCCTTTGTCATGGGTATACGCTCACCCGGGAACAACAGCTGGCGTAGTAAAAACACTACCGCTTTTGTCCAAAGGGGGTGCAAGAATTAACAAAAGCTGAAAGTTCCTCGGAGCACCTATAACTTGTTTATTTTCTATTACTATAATGTATATATTTGTGTGTATCTTTATTTTTGTTGTTATTTATGTTTTTTACTTTTTATCAAGGGTTGTATGTGCTGTATCTCTTCTGTGTATTAATTAAAAAAATATATATATATTTCATATGAACAAACAGTTTTTAATACTGATATCAAACTTTAATTTTTTTCGGGCAGGCAATGGTGCTACAAAAACTGATGAGCAAGGGGCTGGACAGACACAACATTGTCCGGTTTCACGAGATGTTCACGTTGGATGGAGGACACGCCTTGGTGTTTGAGATATTGGACATGAGTCTCCATGAGTTTATGATGCAGAGAAATCTGGATCCCCTGGAGTTAGCGGACGTCAGAATAGTCATTGGGCAGGTAAGGCATCGAGTGGGGGGAATTTAAGTTAAAGCTGGGGTGGAGGATTTGGGGAGAAAATATCAGTTGGGATAGAGATTCTGTTATGAATCGTGGGGAATCCAAATACCTCAACCACTCCACTTGTTCTCTTTGGTCCCTCCCCTATGGTCCCCTCCCTGACACGCTCTACACCAACAAAGTCGTGCCAAAGTGAATGGACAGTCCCAACAGCCAATAAGAACAGAGAATCGTAGCCTCACTCTGATTGGTCAAAGTGTACAGCTCATGTTAACTTTGACCAATCATAAATCATATACCCCAGCTTTAAGTCAAGTTACTTTATTAATCAATGCATGGTTACATTGAAATTTGTCTTTTCTCTTAAGTTCCAACACTCCAGAGGGGGTCAGAGCGCAGGGTCAGCCATAGTACAGCGCCCCTGGAGCAGTTTGGGGTTAAAGTGCTCCAATTTTAATATGTTTTTCACTTAAACCTCTGTATTTGTTTATGGTGACCCCAGGCATCTTTTATGTTATTTCATTGTAATTTCTTTTGTTTAATTATTGAATAATTTTCTTACTTACGCTTCATCCTTTTTACTTACTTGTTGTACATTTGTACTTCTGTTTAAATATGTACGCTGTTATTGTCTGCACAATTCATTGCATTTTTAAAGAGTTCTAACTATAAGTAGATTTTTTATTTTTTTTTGAAAACCCCGCCAGTATTTTACCCTGGCCCATTCTCTGAATCCTTGTCCTCTCCTTGTTTTTGTAGCTCGCCATTTCTCTAGAAGCCCTGAAGTGTGTTGGCGTGATCCACACAGACATTAAGATGGACAACATAATGCTGGTGGATCAGCTCAGAAAGCCGTACAGAGTCAAACTCATTGACTTCGGCTTGGCGATTCTCAGATCCAAGGCTAGACAGGGAGGTTGCTATCAGGCCTGTTACTGCAGGTGAGTTCTCAGAATATTTAAAAAAAAATGTTTTGTTATTTTAAGATAATTTTTGGGGGCATTTTCAAGCTTTATTATATTTCCATTTATAGCTATATTTTTTTTTATGATATTTTTTGGGGTATTTCCAAGCTATATTTGACAGTGTGGAGGGACAGAGATGAACCGTGGTAAAAAAAAAAAGAGGGGAATGACATGCAGAGAACGACCCGGGCTGGATTCTAACCCGGGTCTGCTGTGAAGAGGACTGAGACTCTATGTAGGGGGGGCGGGGGGGGGGGGGGGGGGGGTTAACCACTACACCACAAGCGACCCCCCTCCCCCCGTAGGATATTACTTCTTTTAGCAAATTATAATATTTTTTTATAAATCTTTTTATTGGAGGATCAAGCATGTTACATTTTACAGGGAGGAAGACTTCTCCATTTTCATTTTATCTTAACCAAATAAAAACTACTGCAAAAAAATTTTAAAAAATAGCAAAAAGAACATTGCTGATTAATATCCCCCCTCCCTACAAAATTGTCCCACCCTTCCCACCCCCTATATTTTAATAACATTTTTAATTCATTATATATATGACTGTTCTTCATTCTTATGGTCCCGTTTCAGAGCACCAGAGATCATCATAGGAGCACCGTTCGCAGAGGGCATCGACATGTGGTCACTGGGATGCGTCATGGCGGCGATGCTCGGAGTGATTCTTTTCCCCGGCGGCTGTGAACGGAAAATAGTGAGTAGTTAACTATCACTGGTCTCTGCTAGCTTTATACTGTGGCCTGAATAGATGTGGTAATGTTCCTAGGTCGTTTTTTCCACGTAGTTTTGGCCTTATGCCTAAGCTTTGTTTAGTATCCTTACAATGGCAAACTACCCGTGCAGAGCAGTTTAAAATCGCTTTCGAATCTTAAGCATTTGGCGGCTCAAGGTAAACATACCCTGCGTTCCAATTCGCATACTCTTTATTTTTTCTATTCTACATACTGCATCTGGCCATAAAAATGATCTAGTTAGAATGCAGTATCCTACAATTGGGACATATTTTTACTTGTCTACGAAGTCTACGATCTAGCAGAGATCAGATTTAAGAAAATATATCTAAAATTTGTTAAAGGATATGAAGGTATTAATTTTAATGTGTTGCTGTAAATTGTTCGAGGAGTAATGGATAATCTATCTATCTATCTATCTATCTATCTATCTATCTATCTATCTATCTATCTATCTATCTATCTATCTATCTATCTATCTATCTATCTATCTATCTATCTATCTATCTATCTATCTATCTATCTATCTATAAAGCAAGAAAAGTCTGTCTGTCTGTGTGTGTGTCTGTGACACGCATATCTCTCTCACTGTTAGTCAGATCGGCCTGTGCTTCCGGATATGGCTTGCGCACGGCACGAAGGTGTGCATCCTTGATTGATAATGAAGTTTTGGACCAAATATGTAGAAGTTATCATATTTATATCATGCTGGCGGCGAATACATGCGCACACTGAAGGCCACAGTAACGACGGGCATGAAGTAGTCTCCGGCTAAACCCCGCCTCCCTCTGATTTGATTGGCTGCTGCGACCAAAGCTTGAAATGAGTGACGAGCGGGACACACACAGCAGACCTGCTTCCTACGGGCAATGCACTAAGAATAATAATGCTTAATACGTTTTTTTTTGTCTGCTTTTAACTCCAGATGGGATACATGACCGAGCTCTTTGGTCAACCTGACGATGAGTTCCTGGATGCTGGGCTAGACTCTGATCAGTTTTTCCAGAAACTGTCGGACAGTCAGTGGAGTTTGGATGTAAGAAGGTTTCCCTCATTCGCTGTTACGAAGAGCATACACTATAAAAACACTTACAAGGATGCTTTGCCAATAAATATAAGTTATTGAGCTGTGGAAAAGGGGTAGGATCAAATAAGTTTATACTTCTTCCTACTCCTTTTCAGGCATATCAATTCAATATGTTATTTGTTTATTTTTTTGTTTATTTTTATTTCTTTTGTGAAATCATTTGAACATATTTTTTTATTGTATTTTCATGCTTTTCATTTTTCTTTTTTTGATATGTCTGAAATAAATTGAATCAAATCAAATCAAATCAAATATAATGAGCAGAGACAACAGAAATTAAATTGGATAAAAATGTATCTATAAAGTATATAAAATACAAAAAGAAAGAGCAAGAATAAGATAAGATGAAATACTAAATGAACAATGAATTCAGCTAAAACAGTTAGTCAGATATGTCAAGTTTAGAAATCACATATTTAAATATAGCAAAAGCAGCAAGAGCAGTCACTGGAAGTTGCTCTCTTGCTTCTTTTTTCTTCTCTTCACTTTAAGAAGATTATTTCCAAATAAAGTATCAATGTTAAAGGCCTACTTCACCGGTTTGGATCCTAAAAGACATCACAGTATTATTTACAAAGTACGTTTTTTTTTTAACCCTATATTTCTCTTTCTGTGATGTCACGAGAAAGAGAAATATAGGGTTAAAAAAACACTCTTTCTGCCTTTTCTCAGGCTAGGATGAACCGATTTCAATTTTTTTCACACATTTATACTACATAGGATCTCAGAATTCAATACACCTTCATATTCAAACCGGTGAAGTAGGCCTTTAAGCTAGAACTGAAATTGCCCTTTTACCGAATTCTTTTAGATTGAGGATGAGCCTGAAAGCGCTGAACGAAGACATTACACATTCCGATCCCTGGATGCTCTGAAAATGGTAGGTGTCCGAAAATAAAAATCTCAAAGACAGAATTCCATTGATTTTAATTTATTAATAATAATAATAATGGATTGGATTTATACAGCACTTTTCTAGGCACTCAAAGCACTTTAGAGGGTTCCAGGTTCCATTCATTCACACACACAGTCATACCGGTGGTGGTAAAACTACAATAGCAGCCACAGCGGCCCCTCCGACCACCACCTCAAACATACAGCAGTCATACACATTCACACTATTACTTATTAGACACTATTTATTTAAATGAACCAAGAATTTGACAGGTAGTGTTTCAAATGGGGCGACTGTGGCTCAGGTGTTAGAGCAGGTCGGCCAATGATCGGAGGGTTGGCAGTTCCATTCCCTCCCTACCACTTTGGGTCATGGTTGTTGGGTCCATGGGCAAGACACTTCACCCACCTTGCCTGGTGTGAATGTGTATGACTGCTGTATGTTTGTGGTGGTCGGAGGGCCCGTAGGCGTTGAAATGGCAGCCACGCTTCCACCACCGGAATGAATGGAACCTGGAACCCTCTGTAAAGCGCTTTGAGTGCCTAGAAAAGCGCTATATAAATCCAATCCATTATTATTATTAAATGCAGATGGATTTGGACTACAAGGACGAGTCAGAAGTCGCCGACAGAGAGGAGTGCGTCGAGCTACTGAAAGAGATGCTCAGAATGGATCCAAGAGAGAGAATAACCCCCAACGGAGTCCTCAGACATCCATTTGTTAAGCAGACCCACCTTATTGGCATCCCACGGTAAGTGTGTGTGTGTGTGTGTGTGTGCGTGTGCGTGTGCGTGTGCGTGTGTGTGTGTGTGTGTGTGTGTGTGTGTGTGTGTGTGTGTGTGTGTGTGTGTGTGTGTGTGTGCGTGCGTGCGTGCGTGTGTGCGTGTGTGTGTGTGCGTGTGCGTGTGTGTGTGTGTGTGCAAAGTAAATAATTCAAACTTTGATAACTGACTGATTTAAAATTATGAATTAATTAATGTGTTGTCTATGACGGAACCAGCTGCTATATACTGTAATTTGCCAAAATGTGTGTGTGTGTGTGTGTTGTGTGTGTGTGTGTGTGTGTGTGTGTGTGTGTGTGTGTGTGTGTGTGTGTGTGTGTGTGTGTGTGTGTGTGTGTGTGTGTGTGTGTGTGTGTGTGTGTGTGTGTGTGTGTGTTGTGTGTGTGTGCGCGCGTGTCAACAGCCGTGAGGAAGTCTTCTGCTCTGCCCTGGGACATGCCCAGGACTGGCCGGTCAATTTAAAACCCTCTCAAGATGATTGGATGTCAGCAGAGGAGTGTGTGGACTGGTAGGCTAAATACTTTCCACCATCATGTTATCTTAAAGCTAGAGTGCGTAACTTTTTCATGTCAATAAATGGCGTTTAAATTTAAAGCCATTGCCAAATGAGTTGACACAAAGTTGAGTAGCCTTTTGAAAATACATGTGCTGTATCAATACATGGGTTTCGGGCCTTCCTTAAAGCAGCATAGCTTTATTTTATTTGTTTATATAATTTATATATTTATTTTATTATTCTTCAAACAGTCCTGGTGTCATGTTTGTCTCAGCTCCAGAGGTTTTGACCACAGCGGGGGAGGACGTTCCTGATTGGATTAGCAGGTACTTTGTCCAAACATCTGACCCGAAAGAACACTATAGTTTATATTCTTTATACAGAAATGTTTAGAAAGAGAATAATGTAAGAAAAGGAACCCCTGTGCCAAAACATATTCTACCTTTTGATTAAGCTAAAGGTCTGAGGGCACGGTGTCATATTGTTTTCAATGTAAAGACCACTGAGGCAAATGTCTATTTGTGATATTGGGCTACACAAATCAAACTGATTTGATTTGATTTGATTTGATTTGATTTGATTTGATTTGATTTGATTTGATTTGATTTTAATAACAACTTAAACTCCCAACAGTTAATCTTATAGTAAATGATTAGTTGATATTTCCAACCCGCAACAGCTTGGGGGGAGAATTCGTATCAACATTTTCAAGATTACCATCAGAAGATATCTTGGATTCAAATCTGAGCGGCTCTCAAGGAGTTTGGACGACAGATCTGGAAAAAAAATCTGAAAACAGCAAAAGGTAGGTTGACAAATTTCAGGAAAAAAAACAAAAAAAACAACAACATTTAAATAGTTTCTATAGATACAGCCCCGGGAAAAAATTAAGAGACCAGTCTGGATTTTTCTTAAATCTTCATCTCTACATAACTTAATGAAAATGCTCTTGATGACAAAAAAAAGTATTGGAATTTGGTAGAAATGTTGTCAGTAGTTTATAATATAAAACCAAAATGTTCATTCTACTCAAACATATGCCTCTAAATAGTCAAACAAGAGACACTGAACATTTGGAGTGGTCTATTAATTTTTTCCAGAGCTGTATATCCATCATGATTGTGTTTAACTGTATGTTTGTTTATTCAACAGTTCTTCTGAAATCTTGTGGACAACATTTAAGAAGATGCTGTCTGAAGACATTCAAGGAAGGACCAAAGAGGTGTTGAGACTTGCAATGGAGGAGGACATTTCTGAAAGTTGCAGCAGGTACACTTTATTTATTTTCATTCATTTATTTCAGGACAATGCACATTAATGAACATGTACAGCAGTACACGTAAAAATGCCAGATTGTATCCTGGGGGCTAGTTTCAATCTGTAGTCCATTAGGCAGGTTGATGTTACAATGAAAATGACAAAGATATACAATAGAAACATTTTCTATATAAAAACACGGAGAAACCGAAAGAAAGAAAAGAAAAACAGGACAATTCTTTTTTTTAAAGATATTTTTGGGCATTTTTATGCTTTATTGATAGTGTAGAGACAGAGTTGAAATGGGGCAGAGAGGGGAGTGACATGCAGAGAACGACCGCGGGCAGGAATTGAACCCGGGTCCGCTGCTGGCCGAGGCCCATGGGGGGACGCCCTACCAACTGAGCTAAGGGCACCCCCAAACAGGACAATTCTTCAGTAGGATTAGTAGGTTAAACAAATACACAATTCATTAGTATGCTCTACTGGGCCAATAAGGTACAGCATACATTTAGAGATGGTTGCACCATAAACCATCTTGATAAACCAAGGGAAGATGTTCAGAAAGTCGGTTCCAACACATTTTATAGCTTCCCATAAATCAGTGCTTTTGATTGGTTTAGGTATTGGTTTTATTATAACGCTTTTTTTTTTTTTTTTACTGTGTAAGAATTTAACTCCTTGTGTATTTTGTGTACCCAACAGCTCTTATGAAATGTTCTCCTCGGGTTTAAATTCGATATCTTCAGAAAAATTTCCTGGAACAGCGGATGAATTCTGACAATAGCAGCTTTTCAAAGGGTTTGAAAACAACGACAGAGGAAAGTAGAGACTGGATATATTGACAATCTCAGAATATCTTGGAAGATGTTT
>CM047522.1:24773150-24803961 GCA_026122265.1 Ammodytes dubius | reverse complement strand
CAAAAAGAAAATATTTCTGATGTGGAAAAATACATATAAAGTGCATGTTCCCGAACCAAAACCTTTCATAATTCATATTAGGAGATCGTGAGCAGCCTACACATGTCCATAAATCCTTTTTAAATGAGTTCAGTTCAGTTCTTTATGGTCACACAAGGGAAATTTGATTTAAAATAGTGGTAAATGCACAAACACAACATATAAAACGACTTAAAACAACCTGCCCAAATACAACCAAGAAAAAGAAAAAAGGAAAAAATGTCACTGTTCGCCAGCTGTTGTTCCTGGGTGAGCGTATACCCATGACAAAGACATTAAGAAAAACTATATAAAAATAGCATTCTTTGCACTGATGGTCTCGTTTGCTGTTACATGTCATTTATGATCATCAGAGGAAAAATTTGACTGTTTCAGAAATATTGAAAAGTTCCTCATTGCACCTTTTAAGTTAATTTATTATTGTGCTCTAGGTACATAGGAACATGTGTATCTATTGCATTTAACCCTGGGCAGCCCTGGGATGGTCAGAGCTGGGTAAAAGCTGAACAACAGTATCAGTTGTAACTTGCTTAACAGAAGTCAACAGTCGTTCTTCATTTAATCACTAGAAAAACAAACTGGTTCAATTTCTTGAAGTTGATATGACACTAATGTACAGTTTACTTTGTGTGAGAAAGATGAACATATATGCTCATTGTCTCTCTCTCTCTCTTGCTCTCTCTCTCTCTCACATAACACACACACACACACACACACACACACACACACACACACACACACACACACACACACACACACACACACACACACACAGACACACACACACACGCTCACACACACACACACAGAAACACATACTAACGTTTATAGACATTAATTAGTGTGTGTGTTGAGCATGAAGAAATTGCAGTTGGGCAGAGGGAGGGGGGTCCGTTAATGCACTTTAGGACAAAGGCCTGTCAAACAACGTGATTCTGCTTGATTGAGTGTTGTGTGTGTGTGTGTGTGTGTGTGTGTGTGTGTGTGTGTGTGTGTGTGTGTGTGTGTGTGTGTGTGTGTGTGTGTGTGTGTGTGTGTGTGTGTGTGTGTGTGTGTGTGTGTGTGTGTGTGTGTGTGTGTGTGTGTGTGTGTGTGTGTGTGTGTGTGTGTGTGTGTGTGTGTGTGTGTGTGTGTACAGTACGCATTCCAGACACAACCAGAGGGCCTGTCTATTAACATAAGGCAGACGGGGAATTGATAAAGGAAAAACTATTGAAATATTCATATTTATTGGCTAATTTGAATTGATTTGATACATTTTTATTTCGAACATGTGAAAAATTAAGTATGTACTACAGATACCTGGTTTGCTTACTGATAGAGAAATCTTCTGACTGACTAGATCCTCATTTTCAATAAGTAAGCTAAGATTAAATGTTGGCGTTGAATGCTTCCCTGGGAGTTTTTTTTTCTTTTTTTGGTGACTTGCAAATAAATATCTATGTTGTTTCACAGTTTACAATGAATAGTTTTTAGATTACGTCATGTCAACAACTGTCTTCACTAGATTAGTTTTGAGGCCAACTGAAACTCTTTTTGTAGGAAAACTGCCCACATTTGAGGAATCTGGTCACATTTTGTTAGGATAACATTTAAGTCACATGTAATAGAACTTTAAGTTTTGAGTTGTACATACTCAGAATTTCAATAAGTAAAAGTTCTGTCAACTTATTTTTATTATTTTTTTGTTTAGAGAGTTTTTTCCAGACAGTTTTAACAATGTTTAAAGGAATACTTCACCCATATGGAACCAGCGTTCTATCATTATAAAATAACTATTATAATATAATGAATGAGGTTTTTCTTCCCTCAGTCTTCCCTCAGTCTTCCCTTGGCCCAGCTGTCCTGCTAATTCTAACCCTTACTGTGATGTCACAAGAAGGAAACTGTAGGGTTAGACAGTGAGACCATAAAACACTCTTTCTGCCTTTTCTCAGGCTAGGATGATCCGATTTCAATTTTTTTTACACATTTATACTAAATAGGATCTCTGAGTTCAATACACCTTCATATTCCAACCGGTGAAGTAGGCCTTTAATGTTTCAATCAACATTTTGACCCACTTGGTTTCGTCAGTTATCTGTATGACACTGTTATTGTTTGAAATTCTTAGTATGTAGAACCTAAACATACTGTATAGTTTCATTTTCATTACATATGAATGCTGAGTTATCTCAACAAAAAAGAAAATCAGTTGGCTCAAATGTAGGCTAAAGATTTCCTTAACACTCAAGATTGTTTGTTTTACACTCAGAACTAAATCTAGTTGCCTTTACTTGACAATTTTACTTTTCCTAACTTTCTCATTTCTACAGTGTAGGCTGAGATATGGCAAGCACCACTCTTTACCCCCCCCCCCCCCCCTCCCGATCAAGTCCAACCGACACCCCTGAAGAGAGTAATTACCTCATTGAGCATACAAATGGTCTAATTTAGTGCTTTTTTTTCTTGTCTAATGGTGCTTAAATCCGTGACCCATTTTAAACTACCAATAGGAACTCAGAGCATATCTCCTGAGCCTATGGGAAGCATGACGCCACCCATCCCCATGCATAATAATTAGATCCTGAACAATAACTCTAGAGGGACGCTTGCAGTAGCCGCAGCTTGCTTCAGTGTTCTTTGGAGTTTACACCTCTTTGCCTGTGTCTCTCTCTCTCTCTCTCACTCTCTCTCTCAGTCACATTAACCTTCAACATGGTCGATGCATTCTGTGCCACTTGGAAACTGGTCGACAGTGAGAATTTTGATGAGTACATGAAAGCACTCGGTAAGTAATAGATTTTTTATTTTCTGTATTCTACATTTAGTTTTTTTTTTTTTTTTATCTTTTTTTAGTTTGTTTTGTGTGGTTAAATTCACCGATATATGCAACAAGTGAAACAGGGTAAAAAGACAATAAAGAATTGGGGGATTTAAAAAAAAAGAAAAAGAAAAAAAAAATGTGAAAAGAAAAAAAAGAAGAAAAAAAATATAAAAGAAATATATGAAAAAAGGATTACAATTTTTTTAAATAAAAACAAATAAAAAAGTATATATCTAAATTTTCCAAGCGTTTGCGGTTCATAACAGCCATATTTCTCACCCCCTGTCTCCTGGTATAGGTGTGGGCTTTGCCACCAGACAGGTTGGCAATGTGACCAAACCCACTGTGATCATCAGCAAGGAGGGAGACAAGGTGGTGGTCAAAACCCAGAGCACCTTCAAGAACACAGAGATCTCCTTCAAGCTCGGAGAGGAGTTCGACGAGACTACCGCTGACGATCGGGTCTGCAAAGTAAGTTCACACCAAAATAATGTTTATAATAACCTGTAGGAGGGCCTCTTGGAACTGTAGTAGAAAATAAACTGTTGAAAAAAATATATATAAGATGGTGCTGCACATTTTAAGGACCTGCAAAGTAAGTCAGCAACAAAATAATGCTTAAAAAAGTTAAAAAATAGTAAAATTGACTCTAATCTTGATGTATTTTATGCCCCTGGTACGTTGGCACGAAACTAATGTTTTAAAAAGTGAAATAACCCAAAGGAAAGCTTCTTGGAACTATAGTCTTTGTGGAAAAAAAGATGTATAAGATGTTGCTATTTGGTAGGGGGGCATGAACACATTTTTAAAAAGTCATAATTCAGGACCTGCAAAGTAAGTTAACGCCAAAATAATGTTTAAAACTGTTTTAAAAAAAGTGAACAATGCCTCTAATCTTGATGTATTGTATGCCCCCTGTAAAGCACTTTGAATGGCCTTGTGTCTGAATTGTGCTATAGAAATGAACTTGCCTTGCCTTGCCTCTTGGAACTACAGTCTATGTGAAAAAATTATATACAGTAAAAGACAGTGCTCTTTGCTATGGGCATTAACAAATGTTTATTCATAATCTTCATAAAAAATATCTAAATACTTTTATGTAGAAGTTACTTAACAGTTTATTTTTAAAGACACAACTCCTTTAGGAATCAGTGTAGCCAGGCGACACCAGAAGTGCCTTAAGTGATTTACAATAAGTGAAAAACTTGTGTCTAACTGGGTTTTAGATCATGCAAACTAATCATACAACGCATATAAGTATCTTATTTAATCTGAGATTTCATTCATTCCACTACTTTACTTGTGTATAGAGTAGATAACAACATTTTTTCTTTTTTCACAAATGCAGATATGGGGGTTGGGTTAGGGTGGGGCTCCTTTGTTTCCTATTAATGGTTCATTGAAAATAAACCACAATACATTTGGAAACAGAACAAACTATTGGCAGCATCTCAATGCACTAATTTCCAACCCTATGTCATTGTTTATTTGAAAAAAAAATAGATGAATAAATAGTTTTTTTTTTAAACTTTTCTGTTCTGTTTTGTGTTCCAGTCCATAGTGACCATGGATGGAGATAAGTTGGTTCATGTGCAGAAGTGGGACGGCAAAGAGAACACGCTCAGCAGAGAGGTGACAGGGGACAAGATGGTCATGGTAAGAAGAATAGACTTACTAGATTGTTTTATTTTATTTTATTTTATTTTATTTTATTTTATTTTATTTTATTTTATTTTATTTTATTTTATTTTATTTTATTTTATTTTATTTTATTTTATTTTATTTTATTTTATTTTATTATGGTAAGAAGAATGGACTAACAAGTTAGTTTAGTTTAGTTTATTTAGTTAATTACTTTTTATCATTTCCTGGACATTTAATAAACTTTACAGTAAAAGTTCTCCTCCCCTGATCAGTATGACTTTGATAGACTACTGACAAAGTAGAAAGTACAATACAAGATAGTCATGGTAAGACGAATGGACCTACTAGTTTAGTTTAAGTTTAGTTAAGTTTATTTTGTTTATCATTTCGTGGACAGTTCCCTTTAATACACTTTACAGTAAAAGTATTCCTCTCCTGTTTGAGTTGTATCAGTTTACATGACTTTAATGGACTACTGGCTGAGTAGAAAGTGAATATCAAAAAATGTTCTAGTTTAATTGTGAAGCCATAACTGACTATAGATCCCCACTAATATATGACAAAGTGATATTCACGATCTGGGAAATTCGATTGGGCATTATTGAAATATTGCATCAAGAAATAAATACATTTATTGAATGTTGAAGGTGTTTAGTCTATTTGGAAGCAAATTAGCCATTGATACTGATTCTGAGATTACTTCTGTATCACTGAAAGTTATTTGAAAGTCCTTTAGCCATTCTGATGCATTAGCCTCTTCTGTGTGCTTTCAAATAATAAGAGATATCTTAAATATCATAAGGAATCAAGATAATGTAATGTTAGTGGGCAATACACCTTCATTCCCTAGTCTGTTTGGGCCTTTTGCAAAAAGTTAAATAATAGTATAATAAAAATATATATTTTTTAATAATAATAAAAACACCCAACAAATAATAAAATGCCACAAACAAACTCATTTAAGACAGTTTTATTGTCCTTCAAAATATATCTGCTTTAGTTTTGTTTTTTTAAGATCAAATTAATTTGCCTTTATCACACTTTCATAGCCAAAATAGCTTAACAAAATAAATTATCAGTCAGCTGCCAAAAGGTGCCTGGTTAGTTAGTTAGGGTGAGTGAGTGAGTGAGTGAGTGATGAGTGAGTAGTGAGTGAGTGAGTGAGTGAGTGAGTGAGTGAGTGAGTGAGTGAGTGAGTGAGTGAGTGAGCGAGCGAGCGAGCGAGTTAGTTAGTTAGTTAGTTAGTTAGTTAGTTAGTTAGTTAGTTAGTTAGTTAGTTTCAGTTTATTTTGGTGACACATAGATCACAAAATGACATACATATAAAAAAAAACAGAAACAAATTCAACCACAATGATCAGTAACAAATCATTTAAAACACATTTTATTGGTCAAATTAGCACTTTTTCCACATTAAAATCATTCCTCTCTCCCTCTTGCAGAATCTGGCCTTCGAGGACATCAAAGCGAGCCGCAGCTACGAGAAGGCATGAGCGCTCCCTCCGCCTGACGAGCGACCACCACAAACCGGAAACCAAGAAGTGTTGATCTGATTTTATAATTATTATTGACCGTCATATTGCTTCTCTTTGCACTTCGTTCCTTCCTCCTGCTCATGTTACAACGGCCCCCGAAAAAGACTGCGTGTGTTTTGTATTAAGAATGTCTTTTTTTCGTTTTTATATGAAAAGCATTTTCTGTCGTGACGGATTGGATTGGATCGTCTTCGCAAAAAAAACGTGTGTGAATTGAAACATGAAATTAAAAAACACAGAGAGGTACATGTTGGTGTCGTGTCTTTGATTGTGTGTCATAATAGTTACATCACTACATTTGGTTGAGGACAGAATTAATATTCCACAATTTAAAGACTTAAAGGTGCTATATACAAAGAACTTTTAAATATTTCTGAAACAGTCTAATTTTTCCACTGATGATTATAATGACATGTTTTCTAAATGCCTTTGTCATGGGTACGCGCTCACCCAGGACTAACAGCTGGCGTGGTAAAAACAGTACCGCATTTGTCCAAAGGGGGCGCAAGAATCAACATTAATTGAAAGTTCCTCGTAGCCACTTTAATTTCAACCATGTGTTCTAAATCACATACTTTTTCTTTTTACTATACAGTATACTACATACTACATACTAAAACATACTAGATTCCATACTGC
The DNA here is from genome assembly GCA_026122265.1 of Ammodytes dubius. Lineage (NCBI taxonomy): Eukaryota > Metazoa > Chordata > Actinopteri > Uranoscopiformes > Ammodytidae > Ammodytes > Ammodytes dubius. The sequence continues at coordinate 24,797,298 of CM047522.1, read as the reverse complement.
AACATGCAATTGGATGTGTTGGGGCATCCTGGTATTTTTTTGCTGTACTGCATTTGACAGTCAAGTAGGCTATTGGGACATCCTAAATCTTTTTCCTGGCATACTTAGCCTAATAGTATGGAAGTATGGGTATTGCAACAAAGGGAGTATATCTATCTGGTCTGTCAGCAATAGACCATAAAGTGACACTGTATTATTACATGTGTCTGGAAAAAAATCCAGTGTTAATACACAGCCTAGGCTCTGCAAACTGGCATGTTGCTACTGCTAGCTACGGTGGGCCATGTAATCAATGGGGTCCACTGGGCCACCAGTTTGCAGAGCATAGGCTGTGCAAACACAATACGGACAGGTAGTGGATCATGAGGAGATATTCACTAGTGATTTTGACAACAAGCATTCTTCAAAATCGCTGACTCCACCTTTGAATGTCTACCTTTGAAATAGACTATATAAGATTAATTTAGCCTATCAATCTCATTAGCTGTCATTGATGAATGTGGTGGATTGAAAAGTAGGTAGGCCTATGACACTGAAGAAGGCTTTAATGTGGCTTTAATATGGAATGTAATCAGAATGCTCGAGTTAGAGTAAATAGTAGCCCACTCAGTTACTTTCTGTTTTAATTTTCTTAAGTTCCTCCTCCCGAGCTCTTCGTCACGTGATAGGTCCATCCACCACTCCACTTCCTTGTTTATGTCAGAGAGGAGAATGACCTACAGCGGTTTGTTTACTCTAGTTCATGTAACGGCTCTGTGACAGCAACGTCGGCTATTGTTTGTCGCTATTTAACACAATGTACGCACTGCAGCTTTTGTGTTCTGTGACGTCGGCGCTACTGGTGCTATGGGTCGCGACTCCGCTTCAAGCTGCGCCCGCATCAAGCGTCTACCTGGCGGGTACAGGTGAGTGAAAACCCCCGGGAGCCCTGGAAGTCTGGTCTTGTGTCAAAATCCACGTAACTATTCAGGCTAAACCATGCAACGTAGCCTACTGTAATGTTATTGATTTATTTACAGGGCTTCAGCAATATGAAACGTGTGGTTCAGCTACTAAAATGCTATATTTATCTTATATTTAAAGGTGTTTAGTGGATGCCGTGGTCGCCGAATGTACCCCCAAGACATTGTGGATTCATATGAATTGTTAAAATCAGATGAAAGCTGTATTTTATTGGCGGGAGATTAAAAACCTCTGAATTGACAGATTTTTAAACGGAGTTCGGCCAGAGAAGCTCTCACTTCCACATAGCTGAATTTTAAAAGAGGCTACTTGTGGTTTACTTCCCCCCTTTTATTATGTTTTTATTTTTGATGCTTGAATTGCAAAACAGGTTTGAAGTGTGTTCAATAGCCTAGCAGAAAAGATAGACTAATAAGTTATATAATTCAACTCATAATAGCCATTATCTCACCACAAAACACACACAATGGTCAATAAATAGCCCTAATGCTACATTACATACAAGCCTGAAAGGAAACTAAATGCAAATAGAAAAAACAACTTGATCATAAACATGTACCCTCACATACTAGATTGTTCTTGAGTTAATTTTAAGGTTGAATGTAAAAGAAAAAATTTAGTCTTTTCTTTGCAGTTTTCAATTTCATTCCAAGTGAAATTTCTTACATGATAATTTCTCAAAATGTGTAGATAGTCAAATTTTCAGCAGTCTTGCACAGCTAGACCAAGTGACAGCTAGTAGTAGTAGTAATGTAGGACATTTGCACAGATGCATTCAGTATAGTAGGTATGTGCCTCAAAATGTTCTTGAGTTCATTTTATTATGTTCAGATATGTAGATAGTCACATTTTCACACAGCCAGACCAAGTAAAATGCTATATGGTAGGTGTGTGCCTAAAAATAACACAACACAACACAACACAACACAACACAACACAACACAACACAACACAACACAACACAACACAACACAACACAACACAACACAACATAACACAACATAACATAACATAACATAACATAAAACCTATATTTCAGTCTTATTCTCTCTGTCTCTCTCAGGCCGGTTTTGGCATATCACATACCTCCATCTAGACCCCACCTACCAAGTTTTAAGTGAAATAGATATTATAATTTCTCAAAATGGGTACATTGTCAAATTGTCACTAGTCTCGTACAGCCAGGCCCAACAACAGCTACAGCTACATTTAGTTTTAGGTAGGACCCTAAAAAAAAATCATATCAGGAAAAGGGGTAGGATTAAATAAGTGTATACTTCTTCCTGCTCCTTTTCAGGCATATCTCAGCATCACAGATAATTTGTTTTCTTTTTTTTTCTTTTTTGTGAAAACATAATTTTTGTTTATTGTATTTCCATGCTTTTCATTTTGTTTTGTATGTTTGATATGTCTGAAATAAACTGAATCAAAAAATATCCTCTGTCTCTCTATATCAGGCAGGTTTTGGCACATCACAGACCTCCACCTGGACCCCACCTACCACCTCTCCCCCGACCCGACCAAGGTGTGCTTCTCGTCCAAAGGAGCGGCCGCCTCGAGCCCCGGGCTGTATGGAGACTATCTGTGTGACTCTCCCTATCAACTCATCCAGTCTGCCCTCACTCACATGGCAACGCTCACCCAGCAACAGGACTTCATCATATGGACTGGGTCGGTATCAAATCTAATTTTATTATTTTTTTAACCTTTATTTCTACAGGTAAATCCCATTGAGACCGAAGACTCTTTTACGAGGGAGACCTGTTTTCCTTTCCCACGTTACCATTCACACACACTCGTACACCGATAGCAGGCTAACTATCGACATTCACACGAGGCAAGGTGGGTTAAGTGTCTTGCCCAAGGACACAACAACCATGACACAGGTGGCAGGGCGGGAATCGAACCTCCAACCCTTTGATCATCAGCCGACCCGCTCTACCACCTGAGCCACAGTCGCCCCTAATCAGTTTTATTTGTATAGCCCAATATATCACAACTAGACATTTGCCTCAATACCATTATTTTTTTTATATGAAATAACAGATGTTTGTTTATCAATTCATCATTTTTCTTTTTCGGAAATCAACTGTTAAAACAGATAAAACAAATGATTTGCCAACATTTGTATGTGCAAAAGTTTGTGAACCCTGAGCTGCATTGCTTAAATCGAGCAGGTAAACACAATCAGGTGGGCCAAATTGAGTGATGAAATGGACCTATCTAATGAGAGATATTTAGGGAAGAAATTGGGCGGCACTAGATGAAACATAGATAACACCTTTGCCTCAGTGGACTTAACATTCCATACAGTATAACACCCTCTGCCCTTAGACCCTTACAGTACACTGATGGGGGGACGGAGGGGGGGAGGTTTTCATTTAAAGGTGCTCCGAGGAACTTTTAGTTTGTCTTAATTCTTTGGACATAAGCGGTAGTGTTTTTACGACGCCAGCTGTTGTACCTGAGTGAGCGTATATACCCATGACAAAGGCATTAAGAAAGACTTTATAAAAATGGCATTCTTCTTTGCACTGATGGTCTCGTTTGCTGTTACATGTAATTCATGATCATCAGAGGAAAAATTAGACTGTTTCAGAAATATTTAAAAGTTCCTCGTAGCACCTTTAACTTAGCTGAAAGAAAACTCATGAAATTATCAATAATGAAACTCAGCAGCTCATCGAAACTTTGTCTTTTGTTTACAGTAGTTTCATATCCTGTGTGTGTGTGTGTGTGTGTGTGTGTGTGTGTGTGTGTGTGTGTGTGTGTGTGTGTGTGTGTGTGTGTGTGTGTGTGTGTGTGTGTGTGTGTGTGTGTGTGTGTGTGTGTGTGTGTGTGTGTGTGTGTGTGTGTGTGTGTGTGTGTGTGTGTGTGTGTGTGTGTGTGTGTGTGTGTGTGTGTGTGTGTGTGCGTGTGCGCGTGCGCGTGCGTGTGTGTTCTTTTGAGGTTTTTTGAACTTGAAGAATGAGGAATGAGGAAGTTTCAGTGAAGAAAATTCACTCTGGATTGTCCCCTACTTCCTCAAAGGAAATGTTTTATGTTTTATTTGTTTTCAGTCTTTCTAAAAACACATGTACAGTATTAGATCAATGGTTGTTTCATGTTGTACGGACATACATTTTCCCCACAGGATTATCCGGCAATTGTGATTTAAAACATGCAGAGAACGACCCGGGCTGGATTGTAACCCGGGTCTGCTGTGAAGAGGACTGAGACTCTATGGGGGGGGGGGGGGGGAGGAGGGGGGACCTAACCACTACACCGGAAGCGCCGTGTGTGTGTGTTGTGTGTGTGTGTGTGTGTGTGTGTGTGTGTGTGTGTGTGTGTGTGTGTGTGTGTGTGTGTGTGTGTGTGGTGTTTGTCTAAGTCTGTGTATATGTATATGTGTGTGTTCTTTCATGTGTGTCAGCGAACAGAAGTGCCACTTCCTCTCGTTTTGTGTGGTTGCCTTTGTTGTGTTATTTTTGGTTGAGCGGCCCGTAATAGATAGGCCATTATAACAGAATATGATCTGAACATGTGAAAACACTTGTCCCATCTCATAAGGTAGTGGCATAAATGCAACTAGTGATACTTTCATTTTTACCAGCAGCTTTTGAAATATGAGAAAAGGCAGGAGTTGTCCACAAATGCTTCCCTGCCTCAAATTCTCCGAGTGACATGGAAACTAACCCTGCGTTCCAAATCACATACTCTTTCTTTTTACTACACTACATACTAAAGTACAGAAGAGTTTTAGGGGCCGCAGGAGAGAAAAAAAAATCAGATGAGGAAGATTTTTTTCATTAGGTCGAGAAATGTCAAGAATAAAGACGAATACTCCAAAATGCAATTGGAGTTAGTGGGGGCATTTACAGTATGTATTTTCAGCATACTACAATTGACGTTCATGTATTGGGACATGCTAAATCTTTTTCTGGCATACTAAATAGTAGGGAAGTATGGGGATTGGAACGCAGGGTAAACTTTGATAGTGACATGGAAAATCTGTTGTGAGCCTCCATAGCGCTCTCTAGTAATCGGCAGCTAATCAGCTCAGTCAGGAATTCAAGAGGCGTATTAAACATGCTAAAGAGAACCAACGCTTAGCCACTTAATCCTCCACCCTGGGGAGTCCTGTTGTGTTTTTTCAAGATTTAAAGGTGCAGTGTATAATATGACATCATCAAGAAAGTTCTACAAAGTTCTAGAATGCAACGCTCCCTGGGTAACCCCAACCCTTTTGAAAAATAACAGAAGCTACAGTGGCCTTCAAGGACAAGAACAATTCTAAATTTTAAACAGTGCATCTGATGACATTCCAACTATGACACTTTCAAGATGGCGGCACTAGGCCTTGGTCCAAAATATGCAGAAATATGGACATATATGAGACCCTTTCTAAGGTAAAAAATTATAATTCAGCTATTATGCACTAAATTAAATGTACTTATGGATATTATAATTACTTTCTACAAAATCTGCTAGGAAATAAAAACCCAAATTCTACACACTGCAGGTTTAAAGGTACACTGTGTAGTTTCAAATAAAGGGGATTTGTTTACATTCACACAGCGCATGCTTCATTCACTAAACATATTTTTCTCTACATGTCATTCTTAGTATTGAATAATTCTATCATCATAAATCAAAACTAAATTATTTTATGGCACCTGGAACTAAACGTAAGACTAGAATATGTTTTGTAAACTAAACTGTGGGCCCTGCTGCTGTAAACAACAACAGTGATTTTTTTTTAGGAAGCTTTCTAACTAACAAAACAGTGTACCAGGGATCCAAGTTTCCTGTGAGGAAAGTCTGTTTATTCAGTTATGAGAATAAACCTTAGAAAATGTTCACTTCTCTGACACAACCAAAGTTACATACAGCTCTGGAAAAAATGAAGAGACCACTCCAAATATTCAGTGTTTTCGTTTGACTATTTATAGGCATGTGTTTGAGTAGAATGAACATTTATGTTGGTCTTATTCTGTAAACTAATGACAACATTTCTACAAAATTCCCCTTAAAATATTGTCACTAAGAGCCTTTTCATTAAGTAATGTAAAGATAAAGATTTACGAAAAACCCAGACTGGTCTCTTAATTTTTTCCAGAGCTGTAGTGCACCTTTAAGTTACTAAGCAAGCAGATTAGTATTATTTTTTGGCTTTATTCTATTGTTATTGGACTTGGTAGCATGAGGTTTACCTTCAGGGGAAATCCATTGTGCGTAGGGATTCACTGATTTGAATAGAGCACTGCTGAGCCAGCCATGAGCCATGCCAGGAATCCAGCTCAGATTTGATGAACAGGAAATACAGCCAGTGTTGAGAAATCTGGGTTTGCCCCAATTTCTATTAGACTGTTAACTCGTCACTTACTGCGGTTACTTCACATCAGGGCCTAGTTCTCTTTGCTAGTTTTTCTTCATGTAAGAGTGGGGGTTTTTATCTAAATGGATGGTTTAATTAAAGGTGGAGTCAGCGATTCTGGAGAAGGCTTGTTGTCAAAATCACTTTTTGTCAAATCAGTGAATATCTCCTCATGATCCGTTACCTGTACATACTGTGTGTGCGCAGATTTTTGTTGTTGTTTGTGTTAATTAATACACAGCCCAGGCTCTGTAAACGGGAATGTTGCTTGCTACAGAAGGCCGCCTTTGTTTACATACCAGTTAGTTTACAGAGTCTAGGCTGTGAAGATTGACATTGTAGTCTCTACTATTTATGCACATTATAGTCTTGTGTCTGAAGGCATTAATTGAAACATGTACAATATTTGTATTCTTCTATATGTGGTTTAATAACAAATCCAGTGTTAATACACAGCATGGGCTCTGTAAACAGCTATGTAAACAAAGGATATGTAAAGAAAGGGGGGCCAACCATAGCTAGTAGCAACATGACCAGTTTACAGAGCCTATGCTGTTTATTACCACTGGATTTTTTTGTTTCAGTGCACACACATTACAGACAGGTAGCGGATCATGGGGAGATATTCACTGATTTTGACAAGAAAAAAAAGGGATTTTGACAACAAGCATTCTCCAGAATCACTGACTCCAGCTTTACAAAGGCCTACAATAATACAATAGACTATGTAATATAATATTATTTATGATTCACATTAGCTGTCATTGATAAATATGGTTTGATTAACACTGGGTCTATGTGTGGTTTTTTTTTTTTTTTTTTTTTTTTTCATATTGATTGTTTATTTTTGTTTCTTGTAGTGTATATTTCGTGTTGTTGGGTGTGAGGGTAGGATGTGGGTGGGGTATGTTCGGGAAAAAAAAGGGGAAAAAATATGTATTCATTGTGCTATAATTTCGTTGCTAACATTTAATAAAAAAAACCTTTGAAGGATTAACACTGGGTCTTATTCTGAACAGTGACAGCCCGCCTCACGTGCCTGCTGGCGAGCTCTCTACAGACATGGTTATCCAGGTTATCAGTAACATGACTCAGACCATCACACAACACTTCCCCAACCTCACTGTGTTCCCTGCACTGGGCAACCACGACTACTGGCCACAGGTAGATATACTATACTGTTCCCTTTCAAGTAGTGTGTGTGTGTGTGGGGGGGGGGGGGTTGTTGTGTGTGTGTGTGTGTGTGTGTGTGTGTGTGTGTGTGTGTGTGTGTGTGTGTGTGTGTGTGTGTGTGTGTGTTCATGTGTGCTTGTGTCAGTCATTTAAGGGACTGTTAACAATTGGAAGACCGCCACTATGTAATAATAAAATGTAAGGTTTTATAAATAACAATAGCAGCATTGTTTTTCAAGAAGCTTGTCCATATAAAGCCAAAACACAAGACAGTTTAAAAACAAATATAAAGACATCATCTTCATAAAGTATACATATGTAAACTCTAGTTTTGTAATATACATGGTATTTGTATTTATAATATTTATATATAGTTATTTATAATGTTTATGAATTGTTTATAGTATTTATAAGTGTTGGGTATCAAGACCCGTATACATTTGGTGTTGGTTCTTGATACCCTTCCCTAATAAAAACCATAAGTGTCTGTGTTTGTCTGTCTGTTGTTAGGACCAGATGCCGAGCTCCACTAACGACGTCTATGAAGCTGCTGCCAAGCTGTGGAGTCACTGGCTGCAGCCTGAAGCCCTGCAGACACTATCACAGGGTAAAGTGGCCTACGATGGATGGATGGATGGATGGATGGATTAGTGTATGAATGGATGGATGGATGGATGGATGAATGGATGGGTGAATGGATGGGTGGGTGGGATGGATTAGTGTATGGATGGATGGATGCATAGATGGAGGAAGGGAGGAAGGGAGGGAGGGAGGGAGGGAGCGAGGGAGCGAGGGAGGGATGGATGGATAGAGACATCCATTTTTTATTCGGAAAAGGCATGATGCAAGTTCCTTAAAATATTAAGTTTAATTTGTGTGCGTTGAAAAAACTGGTATGTTGCTAGCTACAGCGGGCCCCCTTTGTTGACTCACCAGTAAACAGAGCCTAAGCTGTGTATTAGCTCAATACTCTTTTTTCAGTGAGCACACAGTACAGACAGGTAGCGGATCGTGAGGAGATATTCACTGATTTTGACAAAGTGTCCAGAATTACTTACTCCACCAACAACACAATACATGTACTGTATATATAAAAAGTTGATACGTCTCCTTGTGCTGTGCTTTATTTAGTGAATTGAAAAATGTAATTGAATTTCAAATGTTTTTATTTCAAACAAGTAAATAATAATAATAAAATAAAGCAATAATAAACAATAAAATAAATGAAACAAGTGGACACAGTTACAATAAAGTAATATTTACACACAATGAAAACCACAAATGAAAATAAACTGTCTAACACTTGCTAAATAGTGCTCTTTCTCATCATCATCATCATCATCAACCTTTATTTAAACAGGCAAACATTGCTAAGAAAACAATGTCTTATTTAAGCAATGGCCTGGTTCTCTTGTCCCTTCAGGTGGTTTCTACTCCCAGCTGGTGAAGCCTGGTTTGCGTGTCGTGAGTCTGAACACGATCCTGTACTACGGACCGGACCATGTGACCAGGAACCAGACCGACCCAGCAGGACAGTTTGACTGGTTTGAGACAACGCTGCAGAAAGCTGCTCTCAGCCTCGAGAAGGTCTTTGATACATTTATTTTATTAAACTTTATTTATCTTATATTTTAATTTAGGTTAAAGTTTATTGTAGCCACTGTTAATTTTATTTTATATCTTAATTTAGGTTAAAGCTTATTGTAGGTACTGTTAGTTTTTATATTTGAATTTAGATATATATCTTAATTTTAGCCTAATGTATGTTGAATGTATGTCTTGTTTTATGCTACTGGATACCTGAATTTCCCTCGGGATAAATAAAGTATCTATCTATCTATCTATCTATCTATCTATCTATCTATCTATCTATCTATCTATCTATCTATCTATCTATCTATCTATTTATCCAGGAATATTCTCATTGAGATTCAAAACCTCTTTATCTCTGTCTAACGTACTTCTTTTGTTTTTTGAAAAGATAATTTTTTCTGGGGAATTTTTTTATGCTTTATTATTATTTAGACAGTTAAGGAGAGAAAGAGGTAATATGGGGTCAAAGAGGGGAATAACATGCAGAGAACGACCCGGGCTGGATTCTAACCCGGGTCTGTCTTTATATTTTGGACTGTGATGTGTTTAATTGTTGCTTAATTCTTCACACATGATGAACATGTATGATTATGAATTGGGGCCATTGTAGATATAAAGATAAATAAACAATAAAGTCAGGGTATGCAGGTAATATTATGAGATAAATCTCTAAAAGCATCCTAGAATAATGTCCTTAATTTCATTGAAAAAACTCACAAATTTCGGAGAAAAAACTTGAATATTCTCTGGAGAAAAGAATAAAATTGCAAGGAAATCCATAATCCTGTAGTTCTTTGAGATTAAATTCATGAATTTACCAGAAGAAAAAAAGCTAAACAGTGTTGTCAATGAACCATATCGCTTGCCATGTATCAGGCCTGCAGTGAATGAATGACCTGATCAAAATTAAACTTTGCAGTCTGATTTTGCAATCCTGACACCTTTTAACTTCTGGTTTGTTATTTATTTGTTTCACTTTCTTTATTGACATCATTTCAACACAATTACAGCTCACACAATTATGTAGCCTATCAATCACTGTATGTACACAAAGGGTTTGTATTTTAAAGTATCTTCTTCCTTGTTGTTGTAGGTTTACATCATAGGTCATGTTCCGATGGGGTTTCTGCCTTTTACCAGAAACATCACCGCGATGAGAGAGACACACAACGAGCGTCTGGTGTCCATCTGCAGACAGTACAGTCATGTGATAGCAGGACACTTCTACGGACACACACACAGGGACAGTGTCATGGTGCTACTCGACCAGCAAGGTAAAACAAGCCCTGCGTTCTGAATCTCGTACTCTTTCTTTTTTCCATTCTACATACTACATCTGACCATAAAAAGAATCTAGTAAGGATGCAGAAGGCATATACTTGGGACTTTTACTTATTTATTTCATCATAACATTGCGTCTTGATCTTGCTCTCTTGCTTTAATATCCGTCGCATCCCCGTTAGTTTTCAAATGGAGGCTCCGTCAATGTGACTTCACTTTAGGTGCGCACTGGATTGTGGGTCAGAATCGCCCCAAATAGCATGCTGTTTTCAACACTAAAAATCTCAGCCGGATGAAATAGACATCTGGGTCTTTCTAACCACTATTTGATAATGTCAGGTGTAAACATAGTCACTCCTACACATTCACTTCATTTTGTGCAACTGAATTAATTGTGTCTGTGTGGTTTTTGTTTTGTTCTGAAGGTAAACCAGTGAATTCTCTGTTTGTGTCTCCGGCGGTCACACCCATCAAAGCCGTTATTGAGCCGTATTCCAACAACCCGGGTTTCCGTATGTACATGTTCAACTCCAAGGACTTCACTGTGTTGGTGAGTAGCTCTCTGAATCAACAGTATTGATTAAACGTGTTTTTATTTCTGTCCTATCTGCATCATTTTCCAACTCAAAAAAAAAATGTTTTAAAAGCGTTTTAAATGGGTTGTGAACCACATAATACTTATGGGCAAATGTAGGGTTAGGACTAACAGGACAGCTGGGCCAAGGGAAGACTGAGGGAAGAAAAACTTAATTAATTATATTATAATACTGATTTTATAATGATAGAACGCCGGTTCCTTATGGGTGAAGTATTCCTTTAAATATTGCAAATGGTTATTCCCTTTAAAGGAAGATGTGTCTGTGTTTGTCTGTACCTTTAAATTTGAGTAAAAAGTTATTTGGATCAGCGGTTCTGTATAAAACTGCAAAAGAAAACAATCCAGCAAGATCTTCGTGCTCAATAAAATAAGATAAGATAGTTGATTTTCATTGTATGAAACATACAACACTTAAACTTTTACAAAAGTTTGAGAAGATACGGAACAGAAGTGAGAATTGCTTGAGTTATGGAGAAAATTGACAAATTCAAGTCGAACTGCACCGAAAAAAATGGAACTAAGGGTGTATTCACACATGGAAAGTCTGTTAGTTCACTTGCTTTGGTCCAGACCAAATAGAGTTTAGATTTTTTTTGTTTGGTGTGGTCCACTTTCATATTGCCCCTTTTGCAAGTGAACCAGCATTACGAAGCAAAACCACACGTGATCTGAGGTCATTCATTCATTGGACAGACATTCTGGGGTGGAGAGAAGCAGGAAGAACGAAGTAAAAACTGCGAAATATATCATTGATATATAATACGGGGTTAAAAATAATAAAAAGGCCTACATCTAGCCTATAAATAAAGAAGAAGAAAATCTAATTATTGTTGTTTCATATGGTTATAATATGTAGCCCTATGTCAATGCCACGTTATGTGGCTTGTAGCCTACGATGTGAAACATAATGTATAGCCTACTGTATTTTGGCTGTTGGACGCGCGGCTCGAGAGAAGAATAGGCTCAAGCTGACACTCAGCTGATTAAGCAGTGTATCAGCTGGGTGTCAGTTTGGCGCAGTTCAGTTCCAAACTGACACAGGGACAGTATTGACGGTCACGTTGGGAATAAAAATAAAAAACACACACTTCATGCAAAGCGCAGCGTGAACCTGTTGGCACTGTGCGGGAGACGCTCCCCTCTCCATCTGATCGCTGAACATATCAGCATGTGTACGCGTCATTATCAACTGTAATATTTTCGCTCGGGGCTCCCGGTCAAACAACAACTAATCTTCCTAACAACGGCGACAACAACACTTTTCCATAATGTGAAGCTGATGGCGATTAAAGAAAAAAAAGAAAAGAAAAGAAATCAAAGGCGCAGTGCGTCCTGCATTTGGGTCGGATCGAGTCCGGCCAAATTCACACCACAAACGAACTGCAGCAGAGTTCGTTTTGAAGCGCATCGAGACCACCTCTTCAGCTAGGTCTCGGTCCGCTTGTTTGGTCCGCCCCCGAGTGCGATTGCTGTATTCACACCTGCCTGAAAGATGCGCACCGAAGGCAGAAGTGCACCTGAGTTCGTTTCAACCGAACTAAACACGGCATGTGTGAATACACCCTAACTCTTTATCTCGCTCATCAATGTCAAGTCAACGTTATTGTCAATTTCTGCAATATGTGCCAGACATGCAGATGAATCGAAAATACAAAAAATACAAAGGATCCAAAAAATATAAGTAATATAAATTCTAGTGGTGCAGAAAGTAAGGCAAAGCCAGACGGTATCAAAAGACTAAAGAAATGGAGACTGGGCCAGTCCCTCTTGATTATTAATCGCGGTGTCAATCAACAAACAAAAACAGCTTCTTGCTTTCGAAAAAGGCCTCAAAGACGTTTTTCTTTCTCCCCTTTCTCTCTTTGTCTCTGTATCTGTCTCTCTCTCTCTCTACCTCTCTCCCTCTCTCTCTTTCTCTACCTCTATTCGGTGCCTTTTCTCTCTCTCTCTCTCCATCTCTCTCTCTCTCCATCTCTCTCTCTCCCTCTCTCTCTCTCTCTATCTCCATCCCTCTCTCTTTCTCTCCCTCTCTCTCTCTTTCTCTACCTCTATTTGGTGCATTTTCTCTCTCTCTCTCTCTCCCTCTCTCTTTCTCCCTCTCTCCCTCTCTCCCTCTCTCTCTCTCTCCCTCTCCCTCTCCCTCTCCCTCTCCCTCTCCCTCTCCCTCTCCCCTCTCCCTCTCCCTCTCCCTCTCCCTTTCTCTCCCTCGCCCTCCCTCTCCCCCCCTCTCCCTCTCTCTCTCTCTCTCTTTCTCTCCCTCTCTCTCTCTGAAGGACATCTGGCAGTACTATCTGAACCTGACGGAAGCCAACCAGAAACAAAGGTCTGACTGGAGGCTTGAATATGTCATGACTGAGGCCTTTGGACTGAGTGATCTAAGCCCGCAGAACTTGCTCCAACTGGCCTTGAGTTTCAGACTACCGCAGACCAAAACATTCGGCCGATATTTCACTCACTTCATGGTCAACTACGACAGCAGCATTACCTGTGAGGGAGTGTGTAAGCTCAGCCAGGTGTGTGCTGTGTTATACCTGGACCAACTGTCCTATTCAAAGTGTGTCGCAAAGGGAGGTTTTCTGGCTTGAACGACCGTGGATCAAAAATGAATTCAAAAGAAGGTAAAATGGACTTGACTTATATAGCGCTTTTTTAGCCGATTTTCTCAGCCCCAAAGCGCTTTACATATCTTACCACATTCACCCATTCACACACACTCATACACCGATGGCAGTAGCTGCCATGCAAGGCGCTCTCTGAACCATCGGGAGCAATTTGGGGTTCAGTGTCTCTTTGCCCAGGGACACTTCGACATTTATTTTTCTCAGGAATCACATTTTAAAGGTGCAGTGTGGTAGAATTTAGGTATGGAATATGATAGTCAAGAGTATGTTTTTTTTCTTTGTTTATAATCACTTGAAAATAAAAGTTATTATTTCCTTAGAATGAGCCTTTTATATCTACATAGTAGCGGGGCGCTGAGGCCGCCATGTTGCACCGCCATGTTTCTACAGTAGCACAGAATGGACAAACTTTACGACCAAATGCATTTTTATATGGGTGTCCTGGGGAAATGCACCTGTTGGAAGACCAAGAAGAAGAAGAAGTACTATAGAATAAATAACTAAATACATCTTCACCTCATCACTTGATATTGTGGAAAGACTTGAGGCAGTGGTGGATGATGCCATCTTTAGTTACTAGCTTCTTGTCCTTGAAGGCCACCGTAGCTTCTGTAATTATTCAAAAGGGACGTGTTAGCAAGGTAGCAATATTACACACTGCACCTTTTATAGTATATAGTTTGATTTTTATTGTAATCATATTTGTTTTTATAATTATGCTGGACCTGTGAAAAGAGAAATGCTGATGTTATGGATTTATTAATGGGGGATTATAAAGTAGGATTTCTGATGGATCTGTCTAAGGACTCAAATTGAGCTTTATATTTTTAAATTATTTTTTTTTCTACTCAAATGCTGGAATAATAAAAAAGGGAAATTTAATGATGCACTGTTTCTTCCACACTTCCCAAATATGCAAAGGTACTGTGAGTGTGAGTAGAATATTTTTGGGCAATTTTTTGAACAGACTATGTAGAAATGGATTATAATTGTCATAAGTATGTTTTAATTAGTGTATAATTGCTTGTAAATAAAGTTTTTTTTTTTTCATTACATTTGAATGAGTCTGTAGTATCTGCATAGGAGCGGGGCGCTGAGGCCGCCATGTTGCACCGCCATGTTTCTACAGTAGCACAGAAGGGACAAACTTAACGGCCTTACACGTTTTTATATACAGTATAGTGGGCGTCCTGGGGAAATGCACCTGTTGGAAGACCAAGACCAAGAAGAAGTACTATAGAATAAATAACTAAATACATCTTCACCTCATCACTTGATACTGTGAAATTAAGAGAAAATGTGCTGCAGGAATAAAAATAAAAAACTTAAAATATACCTAAAAAATTAATGAAATATGAAAGGAGACCATGATCATGTTACATATCAAATACATTGAATTTGTTTTTACATTTGTTGTTAATTCTTCTATCAAATAAAGATCTGTAGTCAGAGTTGTGTTCACACCAACTGGACTGTTTCAGAGGCAACAGTAAGATTTGCTAACTTGAAAGCAACATTAATAACTTGTGCAGTTTAGTTTGTTTTCTAAAAAAACAGCGACTAACCTCATCCGACCCCACACACACACACACACACACACACACACACACTCAAACACACACACACACACACACACACACACACACACACACACACCAACCATCAGGCCCGGATCTTATTATTCTCTTGTTCAAACTTTCCAAACATTTCTTCTTGTTTCCCGGTTACCGACTCAAGCATTTCCCCCTCTCCCCTTCCCCTACTCTCTCACCAAATGTTGATTACATCTCTCCGTCTCTCTCTCTCTCTCCCTCTCTCTCTCCCCCTCTCCCTCTCTTTCTCTCTCTCTCCCTCCCTCTCCCTCTTCCTCTCTCTCTCCCTCTCTGTCTCTCTCTCTCTCTGTCTCTCTCTCTCTCCCTCTCTCTCTCTCTCTCTCTCTCTCTCTCTCTCTCTCTCTCTCCCTCCCTCTCTCAGCTTTTCTCTGGCACTAGAAGTCTGGTTGCAACAGTAATTAGCCAGATTTTATTTAGCCTTATTTAGACGTGAACTGGATTTTGACACCCAATACAAGCTGTTGGCAGAAATGTAGTCCAGAGCAGTGTTTCCAAAAACCGGATAAAACTAAAGGAAAAATAAAAAGAATAGTTTATTGTTAAGAGTTGTTTCTCAACACATGATTGTACTATTTATACTGAATATATATTAAGAGGTGCTCTGAGGAACTTTCAGTGTGTGTTAATTCTAGCGCCCCCTTTGGACAAAAGCGGTAGTGTTTTTACTACGCCAGCTGTAGTTCCTGGATGAGCGTATACCCATGACAAAGGCTTTAAGAAAAACTATATAAAAATAGCATTCTTTGCACTGATGGCCTCGTTTGCTGTTTCATGTAATTTATGATCATCAGAGGAAACATTAGACTGTTTCAGAAATATTTAAAAGTTGCTCGTAGCACCTTTAAATCTTAAAATTGCAAAAAGAAAGACTGGGGTTCATAAAGTTCCCCAAAGTTCATAAACAGCCCTGAACAGTGTGTGTGTGTGTGTGTGTGTGTGTGTGTGTGTGTGTGTGTGTGTGTGTGTGTGTGTGTGTGTGTGTGTGTGTGTGTGTGTGTGTGTGTGTGTGTGTTGTGTGTGTGTGTGTGTGTGTGTGTGTGTGTGTGTGTGTGTGTGTGTGTGTGTGTGTGTGTGTGTGTGTGTGTGTGTGTGTGTGTGTGTGTGTGTGTGTGTGTGTGAGTGTGTTTTAAACTCTTTCCCCAAATGAACCCCATTCGGCCATTATTATTCCGGCCTGACAGGACGTAACCGTGGAGACAGAGTTAGTGGTGAGAGTGTCGATGGAGAGGACTGAGTTGTCGTGGTAACAACGGTCTTTTGCTTTGAATCCAAAACCCTGAGGTCACTGTGTGTGTGTGTGTGTGTGTGTGTGTGTGTGTGTGCTACTAATGTAGTGGGGACATTTTTCTATTGACAGTGATACTGTGGGGACTAAATGACTAAATGGAAGTCCCCATAATAATAATAATAATGGATTGGATTTATATAGCGCTTTTCAAGGCACTCAAAGACGCTTTACAGGGTTCCAGGTTCCATTCATTCACACACAGTCATACTGGTGGTGGTAAACTACCATAGTAGCCACAGCTGCCCTGGGGCAGACTGACGGAAGCGTGGCTGCCATTCAGCGCCTACGGCCCCTCCGACCACCACCTCAAACATACAGCAGTCATACACATTCACATAATGGTAATTAAGGTGAAGGCTTGCTTTAAGGTAAGGGTAGACTTCGGTTAAGGCTGGACTGACCCTTCAGTGACCAACTCCTATAGTCGTGTGTGTGTGTGTGTGTGTGTGTGTGTGTGTGTGTGTGTGTGTGTGTGTGTGTGTGTGTGTGTGTGTGTGTGTGTGTGTGTGTGTAAAACCATTAGAAACATTAGAAGAGAGTTATTTGGCTGACCCAC
The DNA here is from genome assembly GCA_026122265.1 of Ammodytes dubius. Classification (NCBI taxonomy): domain Eukaryota; kingdom Metazoa; phylum Chordata; class Actinopteri; order Uranoscopiformes; family Ammodytidae; genus Ammodytes; species Ammodytes dubius. The sequence goes on along the minus strand of CM047522.1, from coordinate 24,780,256 downwards.
ATATTCAGGGTTTGCATATGTCTGCTTTCGTTCCAGTCTGTGTGTGTGTGTGTGTGTGTGTCTGTCTGTCTGTCTGTCTGTCTGTGTGTCTGTCTGTCTGTCTGTCTGTCTGTGTGTCTGTCTGTGTGTCTGTGTGTCTGTGTGTCTGTGTGTCTGTCTGTCTGTCTGTCTGTCTGTCTGCTGGTGCCCCACAACCAGTTAATCTGAGGATTACTGTCAGGACAGTATAGCCATCCAACTGCCCTCTCCCGGGAGCAGGAATCTGTGTGTGTGTGTGTGTGTGTGTGTGTGTGTGTGTGTGTGTGTGTCTGTGTCTGTGTGTCAGTTTCCAGCTCACATAATCCACTTAAACATCTTCAACTTTTTGAAACACTGTCCTTTTAAGTTTTAATAGCCACTGGTCCCATTGTTCTAAAGTTGCCCGTGTGTGTGTGTGTGTGTGTGTGTGTGTGTGTGTGTGTGTGTGTGTGTGTGTGTGTGTGTGTGTGTGTGTGTGTGTGTGTGTGTGTGTGTGTGTGTGTGTGTGTTGTGTGTGTGTGTGTGTGTGTGTGTGTGTGTGTGTTGTGTGTGTGTGTGTGTGTTGTGTGTGCGCGTGTGTTGTGTACTTACTAATGAGAGGCGAACCACCATCTGTAAGTGACTGTCACAAGCACAACGAAAAGAATAATTCCTTAGTTGGTCAAATGGTTCTATATCTGGTATTTGTATCTGGTGGTTTGCTACGTTGACAACTATTAGCTCCGTAGCATTGAGACACATGGACATAAGGACTTGAGGGTTGTTGCATTAAAGGTGTAGTCAGTGATTCTGGAGAACGCTTGTTGACAATCACTTGTTAGGCTGTACCTGTCTGTATGTGTTGAAAAAAAAATCAGGTGTTAATACACAGCCTTGCCTCTGTTTACTGGTATGTAAACAAAGGGGGGCTCAGCGTAGCTAGCAACATGCACGTTTACAGAGCCTAGGTTGAGTTTTAACACTGGAATTTTTTTTCAGCACACACACACACACACACAGGAGATATTCACTGATTTTGACTTGAAAAACTTTTGACAACAAGCGTTCTTCAGAATCACTTACTACACCTTTAATTGAGACACAATACGTTTTGGTGCATCTGTGTGTTTACGGCACGCGCTGCTACAGTCAGCAGTTTGCTTGTACCGTGCTGACCTTATCTGAAGTCCAGAAGGACACGTATACAAGTACACACACACACACACACACACACACACACACACACACACCACACGCACACGCACACGCACACGCACACGCACACACACACACACACACACACACACACAGACCTCAGATAATCCTGTTGGGGTGAAATGACCCTTTAGTCTGGCCTGCTGTGGATCGGACTAAAAGTGATTAGTGCTGCTTGTTGCTGAGTCTATATACTGCCTATACTAGCTCAGTATCGTGCAATGTTACTAACAAATGTGTCAAGTTTAAGTGCAATGCAAAGTTGAATGTGGCAATATTTAAGCTAGGACACTGCCGGTGAGTAGGGTAACGTTTTTAACTTATTGATATCGTCATGAAATATTTGTAGTTAATTACAACCTTTTTTTGAAGTTTGAATAGTATACAAATGCAGCAATATCTAACTAATTCTGCATACAATTGAATTTCATTAAAAAGACAAAAACCCCGACCGTGGACCTTTACTGCAGGTCATCCCCCCTCTCTCTCTCTCTCTCTGTCTCCCCATTTCAACTCTGTACTATCTAATCAAAGCTTGAAAATGACAAAAAAATTATCTTAATAAAAAGAAAAAAAGACAAAAATCTAGAAGTATGTTAAAGGAAGAGTTAAAATCATGTGTCCCAACTTTTTACAGAGCAGAATTTGGATACAGCCCTTTTTTCACTTTTTATAAATCAAAGAAAATATGTACAGTTCTTAAAAAATGCATTTTTCATCATGTTTTTAAATAATAAATTGTATTATAAATCAGACAATCAGACAATAGACAACACATGAATAACCTTCAGAGTATAGTGCTAAGAATGATTCTGGAGAAATGTTAAACTCAGAATCTGGTCCTCAGCAGCCTGAGTCATGTGTTAGCACAGCCGGCTAATCGCTGCTCAGCTGATCTCATTAACAGATCTGGTTAAACAAAGAAAAAGAGCTAATCTAAGTCCTCTTTGTATATTGTTAACGGACACAGTGAGGTAGTGGGCGTCTGAATATGTGTTCACTGTTCTTAAAGATGTTCTATGTAAGATTATCAATTTAAAAATATATTTATATATATTTTTCACTGGCATTTTATCCACAATAACCATTCCACTGCCATCAGTCTGGTCAATGACCACATGATAAATAAGTGATACTGTTTGTGTTATTTGTTGTCTTATATGTGATATGTTTGCTGTCTTTCTCTACTGCTGGCTGTACAACAAATTGCCCCTCGGATAATAAAGATACCTTGAACCTTGAACCTTGAAATTAAAATTGACTTTGACTAGACTGGACTAGATCCTCTTAATACTATTTTGAGTCCCTACTTTCTGCCCCCTACATTCACACCAGATCCACGCAGCACAGACATGTATCACTAGCCACAAAATAAAATAGAACACGCTTTGGATAATTTTTGGGCTAATCTTTTAGAAATCTCCGAAAAGTCAATAAAGAGACCACACATGCCTGGAGCATAGCTACGCAGTACAGCTTTAACTATATTATAATTCTTTTTTTTTATGCATTTTGCACGTACTGAACTGTATTTAATTGCACTCTGATCTATAATTAAGAAATGTAATCTCTCCTTGTAAAGCAATTTGTATCTTTCATTTAAAGGAATACTTCACCCATACGGAACCAGCGTTCGATCATTATAAAATCACTATTATAATATAATGAATGTATGAATGAATTTTTCTTCCCTCAGTCTTCCCTTGGCCCAGCTGTCCTGCAATCCTGACCCTTACTGTGATGTCACAGTAAGGAAAAGGTAGGGTTAGACAGTGAGACCCATTTTCTGCCTTTTCTCAGGCTAGGATGATCCGATTTAAAACAAATTTGCACATTTATACTAAATAGGATCTCCGAGTTCAATACACCTTCATATTCCAACCGGTGAAGTAGGTCTTTAACGATATATTTCTATTCAACTCTGAAACGTTACTGTAGCTAAAACGTGAACCCGTGATTTGCCATTGTTTGGGCTGTGGGACTTGAGATCAGCTAAATAACATAATGCTCCTTTCATAGCGGCCGGCGGTCTCCCGTGTGATATTCGCTCACACCCGAATCACACACTTTATAAGGAGAGAGGGAGAGGGAGACAGAGAGGGGTGGGGGGGTCTCTTTACCCACTCCAAACTGCAGGACACACACACACACACACACACACACAACACACACACACACACACACACACACACACACACACACACACAACACACTCACACAGAGAAGGAGGTGGGTTCAGAAGGAACAGAGAGGGGGGAAGGAGAGGGGGAGACAGAGGGGTGGGGGGGGTCTTACCCACTCAAACTGCAGACACACACACACACACACACCACACACACACACACACACACACTCACACTCACACTCACACACACACACACTCACACAGAGAGAGAGGGTGGGGTGGGGGGGTCAAGAGAGGACAGAGACAGAGAGGAGTGGGGGGGTATGAGGGAGAGGGGAGACAGAGAGAGGGGGGGGGTCTAAAGGAGAGGGGAGGGAGACATAGAGGGTGGGGGGTCTCTTTACACTCATGCTTCACTAGTTATTTGTCAGCAGGTTCATGAATGGGCTCCTTCATAAGCGAGTGCAGACAGCAACAGGGCAATGTGTGTGTGTGTGTGTTGTGTTTGTGTGTGTGTGTGTGTGTGTGTGTGTGTGTGTTGTGTGTGTGTGTGTGTGTGTGTGTGTGTGTGTGTGTGTGTGTGTGTGTGTGTGTGTGTGTGTGTGTGTGTGTGTGTGTGTGTGTGTGTGTGTGTGTGTGTGTGTGTGTTGTATGTTGTGTTGTGTTGTGTGTGTTTGTGTGTGTGTGTGGTGTGGTTTTGTGTTGGGGTTAGACTATAGGTTTTAGGTTCAGGTATGAATTAGGTTTATGTTAGGGTTAGTGTAAGGGTTGGGGGGTTAGGCATTTAGTTTGATGGTTAGGGGTAAGGCGCTAGGAGAATGCCTTATGTCAATGAGTTTCCCCACAAAGATGGAAGTACAATAGTGTGTGGTGTGTGTGTGTGTGTGTGTGTGTGTGTGTGGTTGTGGTGTGTGTGTGTGTGTGTGTGTGTGTGTGTGTGTGGTGTGTGTGTACACTAGTTGGGGGTCCCGGTCTCTAAGCCTCTTGTAGCCTCTTTGTATGGGGCCACCGTATGCAGTTCCTCATCAGCCAATCACAATCCACCCAGCCCATTACTTCACTCTCTAGTGGTCGCCGTGCCAACTGGGACCAGCGACCAACACCCAAAAAAATGCTAATTTAAAAAAGGAGCAGGAAAGCGGATCAAAAGAAGAAAAGTGCCTTTAAAAAAAGTTCACTTTGTTATAAGAACTTAAACCTGCAGTGTGTAGAATTTTGGGTTTTATTTCCTATCAGATTTTGTAGAAAGTAATTATAATATCCATAAGTACATTTAATTTAGTCATAATAGCTGAACATTTTTTGAATTATTTTTTTTCCCTTAGAAAGGGTCTCATATATGTCCATATTTCTGCATATTTTGGACCAAGGCCTAGTGCCGCCATCTTGAAAGTGTCATAGTTGGAATGTCATCAGGTGCATTGTTTAAACATTTAGAATTGTTCTTGTCCTTGAAGGCCACTGTAGCTTCTGTTATTATTCGAAAGGGTTGGGGTTACCCAAGGAGTGTTGCATTCTAGAACTTTGTAGAACTTTCTTGATGATGTCATACTACACACTGCACCTTTAAGGGTACAGCGTTAAGAATGTATTGTAATTGTTCAGAACAGACTAGTTAGAAATGGAATATAATATTCAAAAGTGTGTTTTAATAGTGTGTGATCGCTTTAAAGTAAAATACCTTTTCTGAATGACCTTAGAATGAGCGTTTTATATCTATGAAAGCGGGCGTGCCACCATGTTGCACTACCATGTTTCTACAGTAGCGCAGAACGTATAAACCTTAACAGCCTTTACACCTGTTGGAAGACCAAGAAGAAGAAGAAGAAGTACTATAGAATCATCAACAACTTTATTTAAACAGGCAAAAATTGCTAAAACAATGTTTATTTAAGCAATGGCTGAGGGGTGAATGACCTCTGTGGGAAAGGGGAGATGGGAGAGAACAAGACAACACTGTACTATAGCCATAAAGATCACACATAGACAACAATAACATATTCAACATAGCAACAGAAGTTAGACAAACGCAGTAACATACAGCATAGCAATAGATAAATGTACTAGATCACGGTGAGCTTAGACTGAAGCAGCTACGTGTGTTTATACATTTGTTAGAATAAATAACTAATACATCTTCACTCATCATGATATGTGAAAGACTTGAGGCAGTGGTGGATGATACCATCTTTAGTAACTATAGTCTTGTCTTGAAGGCCACCGTAGCTTCTGTAAATTCTCCTAAAGGAGGGGTTAGCGAGGGAGCAGTGTAAACTTGAAGTGAGGAGTGAGTGAGTGAGTGAGTGAGTGAGTGAGTGAGTGAGTGAGTGAGTGAGTGAGTGAGTGATGAGTGAGGAGTGAGTGAGAGTGAGGAGTGAGATGAGTGAGTGAGCCAGCGAGCTAGCTAACGAGAGAGAGAGAGAGAGTTGGACAGTGGCCAGCCATTGACGTCCATGCTGCTGCACGGTTGAGTCCAATTAAAATCCTTCACCCGAAAATGGCCGTAGTAAGTTTTTTTTTCCCACTGTAGTGAAGCGTCTCTTCAGAAAACAAAGATGTGATTATTGTCGTCCTGAGGAGGAATTTATGAATGGGCACAAAAGACTGACGGTTGAAAGAAAAAAAAGTCATCGTACGATAGAGTTGTGGAATCTGTGTGTGTGTGTGGTGTGTGTGTGTGTGTGTGTGTTGTGTGTGTGTGTGTGTGTGTGTGTGTGTGTGTGTGTGTGTGTGGTGTGTGTTGTGTGTGTGTGTGTGTGTGTGTGTGTGTGTGTGTGTGTTGTGTGGTGTGTGTGTGTGGTGTGTGTTGTGTGTGTGTGTGTGTGTGTGTGTGTGTGTGTGTGTGTGTGTGTGTGTGTGTGTGTGGTTGTGTGGTGTGTGTGTGTGATAGTTTGTTGGGAAAGAATGTGACAGTGTTGAAACGTGACTTATCTTTTGTCCTTTGCACATATTGTACAACGTTTTTTTCCCTGTCTTGTGATGAGGTTAAATGAAATTGCGATGTACTATAATGTTATGTTGATAAAATATTGTGTGCATTGTACACAATCAGAGCTTTTAGATGCAGGGGCGTCATGCAAGCCAAAATTCTAGGGGCAGGGGGGGGGGTCTACAAGAGAATGGACCATGGGATCCTTTTTTTTAGGTGATGCAATTTGACATATATTCAATGGATTATTTTAAACTTTACTATATAAGAATTTGTTTCAACTCAGTCATTCCTACTTTGTGTAAGAATAAATACAATACCTTCATGTCAATATTTTTTGCTGTTATGTCTATTGAAAATAACATTCACATATTAAATCACTTCAACACAGTAGATAGTTTTGGTAAACCGGACCTATTATGAAAACTGATGCTGCTACAAGTGATAACAGCTAGCGAAACCAGAAGGCTAAACTAATAGATTTAGGGATGGAGGATTACTACTAGCTTTTGCTAATGGTATTGGGGCTACTAGCCAAATATCTTGCTAACGAGGTAATCAGACTTTTCTTTTTTTTTTCTTTTTTTTTCAGACATATCAAAAACAATACAAAACAAAATGAAAAGCATAAAAATACAATAAACAAAATGTGTGTTTAAATGACTTCACAAAAAGAAAAAAATTATCTGTATTGACTAAAGTAGAAATCTAAAAAAAAATGTTAAATGTAGGTATGGAGCATTGAGATCCACACTGAAAACTGTAATTTGATGAAGTAATCTTAAAGGAATACTTCACACATACGGAATCGGTGTTCTATCATTATAAAATCGCTATTAT
>CM047522.1:24760650-24765650 GCA_026122265.1 Ammodytes dubius | reverse complement strand
ATGTAGGGTTAGGATTAACAGGACAGCTGGGCCAAGGGAAGACTGGGGAAAGACTGAGGGAAGAAAAAACCTCATTATATTATGATAGCGATTTTATAATGATAGAAAGTCGGTTCCTTATGGGTGAAGTATTCATTTAAAGTCTATTTGCCAGCCCATAGAGCCCCATTGTGAACGCAGATATGTTGAGTAGCCTACACCAAAGTTGTATGTTAGAAATGTAGTATGTAAGTATGGGTCCCCAGCAGGTAAGGTAGACTTGGGCATGATGTAGGCGGTGGTGTTGGTGTATTTTTGAATTCTGTGTTAAGGTTTAATTGGTCAGACATTCAAAGAGAAAAAGGACAACAATATTAGTGTTTTAAATATCCATTCTAATGAGTGGAATGTGGTTTATGGAGATGTCCCATTCAGCACCACACAACCAAAGTCTAACAGAAAACTATCTCGACTTTTATCAGTTTGGGGAAGTCAATGCCAAGATGGACTATTTATATTGCATGGCTAAAATGATGTGGACACTCACATTAGAGAAAAATCTGACAAAAGTTACAAGTTACATTACAGTTACATTTGAGTAGGCATACATTAAAGGAATACTTCACCCATACGGAACCAGCGTTCTATCATTATAAAATCACTATTATAATATAATGAATGAGGTTTTTCTTTCCTCAGTCTTCCCTCAGTCTTCCCTTGGCCCAGCTGTCCTGTTAATCCTGACCCTTACTGTGATGTCACAAGAAGGAAAATGTAGGGTTAGACAGTGAGACCATAAAACACTCTTTCTACCTTTTCTCAGGTAAGGGTGATCCGATTTAAAAAGAAATTGCACATTTATACTAAATAGGATCTCCGAGTTCAATACACCTTCATATTCCAACTGGTGAAGTAGGTCTTTAAGAACTGGTGCACATTCATTTTGAAATATAAGTGACTGGTCATTTTAGCTGTGTGAGGATACTACCAATGACTAAAAGGGTCTGTACTTACTTAAATGTAAAGTGGAGTGAATGCAATTTACTGAAATTCATCATCTATATCATCCTCATACATTCTAGTTGTAAAATAGCAAGTTTTTAATTAAAAAGATAGATAGATAGATAGATAGATAGATAGATAGATAGATAGATAGATAGAGATAGATAGATAGATAGATAGATAGATAGATAGACAGACAGACAGACAGACAGACAGACAGACAGACAGACAGACAGACAGACAGACAGACAGACAGACAGACAGATAGACATTTTTTTATCCATTGTGTCTTAATTTTCTTGGATAAATCTGCACACAACATTCTTCCTTCTCGTTTGAGTAAACACAGATGAAATAATTGGGTTGGTTCAGAAAGTCCAATTCTTATGGTTTTCTCTGTCGTAAATGAGTACAATGTATGAATACAGTTTGCAGTGAATGGGACTTTAGGACTCAGGAAATGATTTTTGATTGGCCGTGTGTGTGTGTGTGTGTGTGTGTGTGTGTGTGTGTGTGTGTGTGTGTGTGTGTGTGTGTGTGTGTGTGTGTGTGTGTGTGTGTGTGTGTGTGTGTGTGTGTGTGTGTGTGTGTGTGTGTGTGTGTGTGTGTGTGTGTTACCAGAATTTATATAGAGACGTCGACCTTTTTCTCACCTCATAAATCCAATTCATAAAAATCTTGACGACCCAAATAAATTAATTTAATTGGGTCTAGTTAACGTGATGAATAAACTTTATGATATCGCAGTTAATAAAAACATAATGGAGCCGTTTAGCTGAACATGAAACAGTCTATAATGATGAATTGGTTGTTTTATATTCTGCATTTTAATTCAATACATTTTAGAAAATACTTGTTGAGATTTTAGATTAACTTGTATGTTCTTGCATATAGACTAGTATGTACTTTAAAGGTGCTACGAGGAACTTTTAAATATTTCTGAAACAGTCACATTTTTCCACTGATGATCATGAATTACATGCTACAGTAAAGGAGACCATCAGTGCAATGAATGCTATTTTCACATAGTTTTTCTTAATGCCTTTGTCATGAGGGCAACAGCAAAAAAAATTAAACAATAAATGAGAGTGTTGAATACGAAAACTCACTGAGGCAGAACACAGCACCAGAAGCCACATGCTGACAGCTGACGGCAGTTATAACAACACATACATTCAAGCTTTTTTGCATTAATTACACTAGAAAGAAGTCACACTAATGGACAAAAATATCCTTTTTATGTCTGTTTTAAATGGGATTTATGATATGACATGAGGACATAAAATTATTCAATCTTTTTCACATTTTAAGTTATGTCCAGATAGGAAAAAATAATTAAATTAATTTAAAAAAAAAATCATGATGCAATTAAAGGTGCAGTCAGCAATCCTGGAGAATGCTTGTTCGGCTAAATTTTTCTAAAACAAACACGATATAGGGGCTCCATTATATTTTTTTATATCAGCTATACCGTAAAGTTTATTCAACACACTATAACCAACCAGACCCATTTAAATTGATTTAATTGGGTAGTCATATTTTTATGAGTTGGATTATGAAAGAAAAAATTATGAGAAAATGTCAACATATCTATTAAATGAGTTATACAAACACCAAACAGGGCTGGATCCCTTATTAAATCCTATAGCAAAGTCTTGATTTGATTTGATTTGATTCAGTTTATTTCAGACATATCAACATACAAAACAAAATGAAAAGCATGGAAATACAATAAACAAAAATTATGTTTTCACAAAAAAAAAAAAAAAAAAAAAAAAGATTATCTGTGTTGCTGAGATATGCCTGAAAAAGAGCAGGAAGAAGTATACACTTATTTAATCCTACCCCTTTTCCTTAGTAAAAAAAAAAAAAAAAAAAAAAAAACGCCATGTTTATAAATGAGGCCCCAGGTCTTGACTGCCTTAATCGGTACTTGGGGACTAACCCATAAATTTGACGTCCCGTTATTACAACAGTTCAATAGTCCCAATATATATTTCCCTTTGGACCTATAGGCCATTGATCAGATGGTGGTCCGTTATCCCGAAAATACACCCAAGAGAGTTTTAGCCGTTAATATTTAATGTATGTTGACAAGCAAACAATGTGGCTTTGTTTCAGCAACAGCAAAGGTATGGCACGAATAAAATAATGCCACACATCTCACATTCTCTCTTTAACGAGAAATACAAATACAACTCGGATAAAGGACCGTCCGACCATTGGAAAATGGTTAAAGGCCTACTTCACCGGTGGAAATATGAAGGTGTATTGAACTCTGAGATCCTATGTAGTATAAATGTGCAAAACATTTTAGAAATCGGTTCATCCTAGCCTGAGAAAAGGCAGAAAGAGTGTTTTATGGTCTCACTGTCTAACCCTACATTTTACTGGTGTGACATCACACTAGTAAAAATGTAGGGTTATGATTAACAGGACAGCTGGGCCAAGGGAAGACTGATGGAAAGACTGAGGGAAGAAAAACCTCATTCATTATATTATGATAGCGATTTTTTTAATGATAGAACGCCGGTTCCATATGGGTGAAGAATTCCTTTAATGGACTGAACTTATATATTGTTTTTTTTTAGATTTTTTGGCTTTTTTGCTTAGTTAACACGTCTTTATAAAAATAGAAAACTAGGATAAATAAACATCACAAACCAAACAGCACAGTTAGGTGTTTATTTGACTAAACCATGTCTGTTTGCGTCTGTATTGTCCCTCATATATCAAATAAATACTCCCTTTTCCAGCTTTTTATAATTTTAATTTTTGTCTATATGTTGTGAGTGTATTATTGTGAGTGAACATGTAACTTATTGCTGCCTCTTGGCCAGGACTCCCTTGAAAAAGAGGTTTTTAATCTCAATGGGACTTTCCTGGTTAAATAAAGGTTAAATAAAATAAAAATAAATGTGTTCCTCAGATACACCTTTGTGGACATCCTGCGTGCGATCCTCTTGTCCCTGGAGTCCATGATAGAAGATCCAGAGCTCCAGGTCAACGGATTCATCCTCATCATCGACTGGAGCAACTTCACCTTCAAACAGGCGTCAAAGCTCACGCCCAGTATGCTGAGGCTCGCCATAGAGGGGCTGCAGGTAAGACAGAAAAACAGACACACACACACGCACACACACACACACACGGATGGACACACATACACGCACGCACACACACACACACACACACACACACACACACGGATGGACACACATACACGCACGCACGCACACACACACACACACACACACACACACACACACACACACACACACACACACACACACACACACACACACATTTTAATTCTTTATTTGAGTCCACCAATCACATTACAACAGACAGGATTCAAATATTTCCAGAAATGGGATAGGACAGTGTTCAAGGGTATAAAAAACATCTCCTGCGCCACACTGCCAGGCTGCCTGTCACCGCTGATATGATGGAGCAGAACTTTGACAGACACACACACACACACACACACACACACGCTGCTGTTAAAGAGCTTTGGAGATGGTTTTATGGTTGTTTTAGTTGTTGTACTTTTGAAGACGTTTGTTAGAGGTTGGTTAGTTAGTTTTGGGTGGAAGACTTTGATATTGGAGACTGTTGGGTTTGTATCCCAAGATTTCCACGTTGTCTTTTCTGGGGGGGGATTATTTTTTGGGCCTTTTTTCATGCTTTATTAGACAGTTTCCAGAGACAGAGATGAAATGGGTCAGAGAGAGAGGGGAATGACATGCAGAGAATGACCCGGGGTGGATTCGAACCCGGGTCTGCTGTGAAGAGGACGCCCCCCAAACGTTTCCTTGTTTAAAAGCATAGTTCAATATTATCTATTATATTTCTTGCTTGTGAATATTCTGGCTTCTCAAGTGTGAATATTTGCTGCCTTTTTCAGTTTTAATTGTAAATATAAAATGTGTTATTTTTCGATGTTAGAGCAGTTGTTAGATACAAACAAGATACCTTACGACGTCACCTTTTAAACTTTCTGACATTTTATCGACTTA
>CM047522.1:24710650-24743150 GCA_026122265.1 Ammodytes dubius | reverse complement strand
TTTACAATATATATTGTATGTGTCCAAACTTAAAATAAACACCTTAATGTTAATTTTCACTTTTATTTAAACTAGCATGAAAAAGGAAAGGTTATGGAAGCAAAATAGCCACAAAATCTCAAAATGAGTGCTTAAAAAAACAATATTTTTTGGCCTGCCATGCCTCACTTTAAATACTAGGATTAAACAAGGCAAGGCAAGTTTATTTCTACAGCACAATTCAGACACAATGCCATTCAAAGTGCTTTACAGAGGCACGATAAAAATACACATTAGAAAAGCGAATTAATAGAAATAAAACATATAAAAGTTAATGAATAGAAACAGAACATTTGAATACAATAAAATTGCAGGTTAAACTGGAAACACGATTAAACCTGATTGACTTTTTGACATGTTTTTTCTGTTTATTTCTCCCAACAGGACAGTTTTCCTGCCCGGTTTGGAGGGATCCACTTTGTGAACCAGCCGTGGTACATCCACGCCCTCTACACCGTCATCAGACCGTTCCTCAAAGACAAGACCAGGAAGAGGGTAAGACACAGGATGGCACATGTTTTTTTTTGTTGTTTTTTTTGGCATTTTCAAGCTTTATTAGATAGTACATAGTTGAAATGGGGAGACAGAGAGAGAGGTGGGATGACCTGCTATAATATAGATTATTTTTTGGCATTTTTTCAAGCTTTATTAGACAGTACAGAGTTGAAATGGGGAGACAGAGAGAGAGCGAGAGAGAGAGAGGGAGGATGACTTGCAGTAAAGGTCCACGGGTTGGATTTGAACCCGCGACCACTGCAACGAAGGCCGGAGGCAATATGGTACGCACTCTATCCACTACACCACCGGAGCGCACACAGGATGTCACATTAATAAAGAAGCTATAATTAACATCTAGAACATAAGTAATTGATTATATGAATATTTAAATGTGGATGTGGTGTCTCATAGTTATTAACCCATCGAATCATCACCTGACTCTCCACATCCTCTCAGTTCTATGGTGATGGATGGATGGATGGATGGATGGATGATGGATGGATGGATGGATGGATGGATGGATGGATGGATGGATGGATGGATGGATGGATGGATGGATGGATGGATGGATGGATGGATGGATGGATGGATGATAGATAGATAGATGGATGGATGGATGGATGGATGGATGGATGGATGGATGGATGGATGGATAGGATGAGATAGATGATGGATGGATGGATGGATGGATGGATGGATGGAATGGATGGATGGATGGATGGATGGAATAGAAAGATAGGAACACAAAAAAACAGGTGCTTTTTGAATTTCCGGATGATAAATACATTTTGGTCAGTTCTATTAAGGAATGTCAATGTATAAATTAAGATGACAACTTTGTTTTTGTTGTTCTATATCTTTGGTGTTTTTAACTTGCAATGTTGTGTATGTATGTGATCGAAATAAACTAAACTAAACTAAATACAACAAAAGAAAATCTCAAAACCAAAAATCCTCCCTCCATTTTCCCTGTCCAGATCTTCATGCACGGTAACAACCTGAACAGCCTGCACCAGCTGATCCACCCAGAGATAGATAGATAGATAGATAGATAGATAGATAGATAGATAGATAGATAGATAGACGGACAGACAGACAGACAGACAGACAGACAGACAGACAGACAGACAGACAGACAGACAGACAGACAGACAGACAGATAGACAGACAGACAGACAGACAGACAGACAGACAGACAGACAGACAGACAGACAGACAGACAGACAGACAGACAGACAGACAGACAGACAGACAGACAGACAGATGCTTAATTCACCCTTTGTGTTTTCCTTCTGTGCAGATCTTCATGCACGGTAACAACCTGAACAGCCTGCACCAGCTGATCCACCCAGAGATCCTTCCCTCTGAGCTGGGCGGCATGATGCCTCCGTACGACATGGGCACGTGGGCGCGCACGCTGCTGGAGCACGCCTACGACGAGGACACGGACTACTGCCCCGAGTCCTACACGCTGTCTGTGCAGGACCTGGAGAGAGACATGGAGAAAAGCCTCTCACCCAAAACCATGAAGAGGTAGGGGAACATTGGTTTTTAGATCTCTGTGTGTGTGTGGTGTGTGTGTGTGTGTGTGTGTGTGTGTGTGTGTGTGTGTGTGTGTGTGTGTGTGTGTGTGTGTGTGTGTGTGTGTGTGTGTGTGTGTGTGGTGCGTGCGTGCGTGCGTGCGTGCGTGCGTGCGTGTGCGTGCGTGCGTGGTGCGTGCGTGCGTGCGTGCGTGCGTGCGTGCGTGCGTGCGTGCGTTGCGTGCGTGCGTGCGTGCGTGCGTGCGTGCGTGCGTGCGTGCGTGCGTGCGTGCGTGCGTGCGTGCGTGCGTGCGTGCGTGCGTCGTGTGGTCTTTCTGTCTGTCTGTCTGCTGCCTGCCTGCCTGTCTGTCTGTCCGTCCGTCTGTCCGTCTATCCATCTGTCTATCTGTCAATCAGTCAATATTATCTGTAGTATTTGCTGCTTTTATTGACATTTTAAAGCTATAGTGCGTAACTTTTTTCATATGAATGAATGTCGGTTACATTCAACAGACATTCAAGGCCTGACTAATAACGATGGCCATCATTTAACTGGAGGTCAGCACATTGCTTTTAAACCTCATCTGTAGATTTTTTTTTTTTTTTTTTTTTTTTTACCACACTTGTGAGAATTATATTCCATTCCTACCAAGTCTAAAAAATGTCTAAATTCTACACAATGCACCTTTAAAAATATGATTAGCAGCTTGCCTTAAAGCTAATATGTTGAATCATAGTTCATGTGTACGCAGACTTAAAGGACACTTGCCCAGTTGACAGAGAGAGTGTTTTGGCACCATAGAGCTGTGAATGACGTTTGACATTTCATGGAGTATCTTTCCCCCCTATGGGCTACTGACTGTGTGCTGTAATTCACTATGACAGTAACCCATCTCCACACCACGTTACACTCTCTGACTGACTCACTCAAAGACATTGAGACAGTGAAACAAACACTACAACAATATTACTGTGGATCGCAATTATCAGTCAGTTGTAACTTTGGTACCAACATAAAGTCGTTAAAAATTATCTGTGTATTAAAAAAGTATATATATTAGAGTAATAAGTTGAAAAACATGACATAACTAAACAGATCACAAAACAAACATATTGTGTACAAATGCAGTTTCCCATGCACATTCTGGGTAAATGTATTGAAGGCCATTCAAGGCCAGGGCTTAGAAACAAATAATTTTATATTTTTTTACTAAATTATAGTAAATTATTTACTAAAATGTTTACGAAAAAAAAAATATTTATATAATATAATAAATAAATAAGTATAGCATATACCATCCCTCCCTCACATCCCTCCATCCATCCCTCCCTCCCTCCATCCCTCCCTCCCTCTCCTCCCTCCCTCCCTCCCTCCCCTCCCTCCCCTCCCATCCCTCCATCCCTCCCATCCCTCTCTCTGACCGTATGTCTCCTTTGCAGATCTCAGTCGGTGGTGGAGCCCGGCGTTTTGAAACGACCCGACAAAGTGAAAGACTGACGAGGACAACATGCAGCCGCTGCTCGCGTTGGACTGAAAACCAACACGTCCAACTCTAAAGACAAACTCTAGGCTTAAACCCCCAAGTCTGTATTTACTCACACCACACACACACACACCACCACACACACACACACACACACACACACACACACACACACAACAATGACTTAACTCTGTGCACTTACTGTAAGCGGCATACACACACCACATTGGAAAAACACTCAAGAAAAAATGCCTATCGTTGGATTTCTTGCTTCTCTCGAACTCAAAATTTGGAAATCAAAGTGGGACGAAAACGCCAGAGAAAGAGACGGACATTTCCACACTCAGAAGGGCCTCGAAAGAGCTACTGATTTTGTTCTATATATATTTATTTATTTAGTTAGTTAGTTATTTGTCAAGTGCCAACAATACCCCTTGAAAAAAACTGTATATTTAAGTCTTTGAACAATCTATCCCACGCAGTATGGAGTACGGAAAGGACAACAAAACAAAAAATGCAACGAAAAATTAGAAAAACGTGTGAAAAACAGTGTTTCTTACGGATGTATACTCTACGAATGAAGGACTGGAAATCATACATACTTCAAAGAACGCTCAAGGCCACGGTTACCGAGAGCTGCAATTTTTTTTCCTTTATCTTCCTGTTCTTTGTACAGCGATTTTAAAGAAAGCTCAGAAGGTTTAGGATTAAGTAGGAGCGACACAGATGAGCTTGTTTCAAAATACCAAGGACACAAAACTGGCAGATACACAGACAGACATTGGGTTTACTTTGAGTGTGAGTGGGTGTGGGTTCCTTTAGAAAATAACGTCTTGATATATCCCTCCAGTTATGAGTTAAGAATGCAAACGCCCACGTTACAGTCAGTGTTGGCTTTTATGAATTTTATTTTTTTTGCATTTACATTTATTTTTCTCACTTCTTCTGACTCTTTTGTCAAAGATACATATTTCTTCTACCATTCTTCTTTAGGAAAATACAAATCTGGACATCATCGAGTTTTGTTGGCTACCAGTGACTAAAAGCCGAAAAAGATGAGGCCAAATTTGATTTCTATAGAAGCAGAGAAAGGCAAACCTACAGTATAACCCTCTCTCCTGTGACTTTCTGACATATTTGTTTGATTTCTGGCAATCTCCCTTCTGAAACATTACCACGGTAACAACATCGTTTTTTTACGCAGGTATATGCCACTAGGGAAAATAAAAATATAAATCCGATCTCATTATAACGTGACACCTATCACGTTTC
This sequence comes from Ammodytes dubius, assembly GCA_026122265.1. NCBI lineage: Eukaryota > Metazoa > Chordata > Actinopteri > Uranoscopiformes > Ammodytidae > Ammodytes > Ammodytes dubius. The sequence continues at coordinate 24,738,337 of CM047522.1, read as the reverse complement.
TGGTGAGATGTCGTGGCATCCATATACTCTGCTGTAGTTTTTTAAACATGTCAGTAATATAAGATCTCAAAGGGGTTTCGCATTGAAGGACTACATGGTATTTTTGTTGCATGTTTTAGGACCTTTCATTAAATATCAACTAATTTCTTGCATTTTTTCTACACATCTTGTGTTTCAACTGCAACAATACATATATGTACAGTATCTCACAAAAGTGAGTACACCACTCACATTTCTTCTCAAATATTTATAATATTTTCATGAGAAACTGAAGAACATGACACTTTGATTTAATGTAAAGTAGTCAGTGACAGCTTGTTACAAACGTGTAAATTTCTGTCGCTCAAAATAACGACACACCATTAATGTCTAACTGAGCAAAAAGTGATACATCCTAAGAAAATGTCAATTGGCCAGAGTGTCATTTTGTTTGCCTTCATTAATTTTCTAGCACTACTTAAAACGTTAGGCATGTAGTTCACTAGACTTCACAGTTGCAATGGAACCATTTTACCCTCATACACATCATGAGTGGGGATTTAAGTCTTACGCTCCTCCATCTCCCGTTAAGAAGCCCCAAAGATGCACTAATAGGGTTTTAGTCTGGAGACATGCTTGCAGTCCATACCTTACACTGAGCTTCGTAGCAAGGCATTGTCGTCTTGGGTGTGTTTAGGTCATTATCATGTTGCAATACCACCCTGCGGCCCAGTTTACGAAGGTTGAGTGCACGTTTTCAGCGTCATACCAAGAGGTTGGCTTTGGAAAATAGACGTATGACTGCTGCCAGCATTGCTGCAGGTCTTGAAGGGGTGGGGGGTCAGCCTGTCAGTGCTCAGAACATACGCCACACTCTGCATCATACTGGTCTGCATGGCTGTCATCCCAGAAGAAACCCTATTCTAAAGATGATGCACAAGAAACCCCACAAAAAGTTTGCTGAAGACAAGCAGACTACGGACATGGATGACTGCAACCATGTCCTGTGGTCTGATGAGACCAAAATACATTTATTTGGTTCAGATGGTGTTAAGAGTGTGGAGCGGCAACCAGGTGAGGAGTACAAAGACAAGTGTGTCTTGCCTATAGTCAAGCATGGTGGTTGGAGTGTCATGGTCTGGGCTAAATGAGTGCTGCCAGCAGTGGGGATCTACAGTTCATTGAATGCTAACATGTACTGTGACATACTGAAGCAGAGCATGATCCCCTCCCTTCATAAACTGAGCTGCAGGGCAGTACTGCAACGTGATAACGACCCCAAACACCCCTCCAAGAAGACCACTGCCTTGCTAAAGAAGCTCAGGGTAAAGGTTATGGACTGGCCAAGCATGTCCCCAGACCTAAACCCTATTGAGCATTTTGGGGCTTCTTAAAACAGGAGATGGAGGAGCGCAAGGTCTCTAGTATAAACCAGCTCCTTGATGTTGTCATGAATGGGTAGAAGAGGATTCCAGTGGGAACCTGTGAAGCTCTGGTGAACTCCATGCCCATGACGGTTAAGGTAGTGCTGGAAAATAATGGTGGCCACACAAAATATTGACACTTTGGGCCCAATTTGGACATTTTTTCTTAGGGGTGTACTCACTTTTGTAACCGGCAGTTTAGACATTAATGGCTGTGTGTCGAGTTATTTTGAGGGGACAGTAAATTTACACTGTTATACAAGCTGTACACACGCTACTTTACATTGTATCAAGTGTCATTTCTTCAGTGTTGTCCCATGAAAAGATATAATGAAATATTTGAAGAATGTGAGGGGTGTACTCACTTTGTGAGATACTGTATATACAGCTCTGGAAAAAATTAAGAGACCACTCCAAATGTTCAGTGTCTCTCATTTGACTATCTATAGGCATATGTTGTTGAGTAGAATGAACATTTTGGTTTTATAATATAAACTACTGACAACATTTCTACCAAATTCTAATACATTTTTTGTCATTAAGAGCATTTTCATTAAGTAACGTAGAGATGAAGATTGAAGAAAAATCCAGAGTGGTCTCTTACATTTTTCCGGAGCTGTATATGAAAAAGTTACGCACTGTAGCTTTAAATCTAAAGGACATTCTCAGCATCACAATGTGGCAGATTTTTTGTTGGTCTCACACAAGGGGAAGCTACACTGAGGGTCTATACTAGCTTCACTGTTGAGCCTCCCAGCTGTGTGTAAATGGCTGTTTGACGTGTTGTGTGTGTTCGTGGTCTGATGGTTAAACGTTTCATAGCTGTCTGCTCTGGTTGCATCCGAACGACTCACACTTCACACCCCCGCCGGCCGGCCCTTCTGTGATTCTGCATTCTCTGCCATGTGTGACTGACACTGGCTTTTTCCCTGTCTATGTATGTATCTTCTTAAAGCTATAGTGCGTAGCTTTTTTCATATAAATAAATGTCGGTTACATCCACGCGGTTGACACAAAAGTCGTCGAACTGTCAACTTTATACTCAACATTTTGACTTTTTTTCTCGAAGTGTGTTATAATTTTTCAAAAAGCGTCCTCTTTTAGTTTTTCTCTGTCCCCCCTGGCCCTATTCACCTTATTTTCAAACGCGACATGGAGGACGCCATTGTTGTTGTTGACTTTGTTTTCGAATAATTGTTTTATAAAAAGTATAGGCGTGGTCAAATAAGGTGAATAGTACTCCTGTGTTGCTTCCCTTGAACATTATCATCATCAACATTAAGATTATTTCTGTCAAATCTTAGTCATATTTTTAATAAAACGACCAAACACAAGATTTTTTTTATCCATTTGAGGCCACTCCTACCATTGCATTAGTTTGTATTGTACCAGTTTAAATCTTATCAGACAGTAAACTTATTGTTGGGGAAATGTAGAGCTGCCAGTTTTGTGAACATCAGAAAAGCAAAAAAAAACAGAAACAACATGTTTGTGAAAGTGTTTCAGATGGATTACCGTGCTTTGGTGGATATCTGAGATGTATTTTTCACACACACACACACACACACACACACACACACACACGTACACTACACACACACACACACACACACACACACCACACAGCCACTGTAGATGCTTCCAGTTGTTAGGATACAACGTTTACATTAAATAGACATCTGTATACTGCTTTGAACATAGCAAAGTTTAACTTATCTCAAACTGGACGTCCTGAAGTCGTAAAGCTTTGTACATTGTACGTAGAGGAGCTCACACACAGCTACACACCGGCAAAGATTTTAATTTGTATTACAAATATACCTGATTATCGCTTCGCCACACATTTAAGATTCTTTTTTTTTTTCAACAGTATTTTATTAAATTATTGCTATCTTGTTTATTACACAGGTTGGTGTATGTTGTATGAATTGTAAACAGACTTCTGGATTTCAGCATTTTGAATGTTCTTTCCGTGTTGTTGTTATTACATTTTACCTGCTGACAATGGATTAAAGTATTAATGAGTAACTTTTTTTGAAACCAGTTTTTCATGGCTTTCGCATTTTGAAAGCCACCCATGCTTGGAGGTCCTCTGTGAGTTTGAATTAATGTATTTTATTTATTTATTTTTATATTTGAAATCGAAATCTTAAAAGTTTCAACATTAAAGCTAGAGTGCGTAACTTTTTCATATAAATGAATGAAGGTAACATTCAAGCCATCGCCAAATGAGTTTGACACAAAGTTTATTAAGCCTACCAGATCCACAAAACTCTCTCTGTATTTTTCAGTATAGCAGTGTTTACAAACTGGTGTCGCCCCCCCTTTGACACTGGCACAGGAGCTCAGAAAAATCCCAAGAAGAGCCCAAGAAATGTTTAAGCAGGTGATGCAAATTCTGTACTCACCTGTCATTAAAACCAATTGAGGAAAATTTAATTTAAAATGGCTGAAAACAACCTATGAAAACAAGGCATTTTATGATTGTTATGTATTAATTACATTTCAGTTTATCGCATTTTTTCTTATCAATACAACAACTTTTATATGTCCGCTAGACGTAAACATTTTCCTCTACATTTGCTGCGTTTCAAGTTTTTTTTTTTATGTTTCAATTGGGAATGCCGATTAACTTTTTTTGACTCTTTTGCTGTAACTCTAACAGAGAAAAATAACACCCTTTTGCTTATTCACTTTGACTGTGACTTTCACTGGGTTTTATTTAATTATTTGGATGTGCATGCTCTTTAATACGACTAAAATACAGTATTTGAAAATGTTTTTTTTTTTTAAACACTATGACCATACTATTTATTTCAACTTATTTTGTTATACTTGAATGCATGTGTTGTGTGAATTCATCTGGCTCTTATGTTTAGCACTTAAAGGTGCTACGAGGAACTTTTTAATATTTCTGAAAAAAGTCTAATTTTTCATCTGATGATCAAAAATTTGACATATAAGCAAACGATACCATCAGTTAAAATGCTGTTTTTTATAATTGCCTTTGTCATAGGTATACGCTCACCCAGGAACAACAGCTGGCGTATTAAAAACACTTACCGCTTTTGTCCAAAGGGGGTACGTAGAATGAACACAAGACTGAAAGTTCCTCGAGGCACTTTAATGACAAAAAGGGGAAAAAAAGGAAAAAGTTTACCTAGTGTCCAGTTTCAGTGATGTAAATGTTTGAAAGGCAACCTGACTATTTTTTTAAAAATTTTTTTTTGTTATATTTATGACAACAGATATGTATCAGTTCAGTTGGTAGCTACATGTTGATTAAGCATTTTTATTCCAACAAGAGGTGATAAAAATACACTGCAAAACCTGGAACATTTTTATTTTATATTATTAATTTTCAATATTTTCTTCATAATTTTGCATCAGTATGGAAGCAAGCTCGTACAACCTTAACACTAAGTATACTGTACTTTGAGGATGTGGACACTGAATGACAATTTTTTTTTCTGATGATTGTTAATTTCCTAAAAAATGAATGCAGAACTTTCCATTGGTGATATATTTATTTAACTTATTTAAAGGTGCTACGAGGGACTTTTAAATATTCCTGAAACAGTACTAATTTTTCCTCTGATGATCATAAATCACATGTAACAGCAAACGAGACCATCAGTGCAAAGAATGCTATTTTCATATAGTTTTTCTTAATGCTTTGTCATGGGTATACGCTCACCCAGGAACAACAGCTGGCGTAGTAAAAACACTACCACTTTTGTCCAAAGGGGGGCGCTAGAATGAACACAAACTGAAAGTTCCTCGGAGCACCTTAATCACAATCACTGTTCTTTGATTGTATAGTTAGAGAGTTAGGAGCTGTCGGGAAACCAGAACTCAAAACTGAATTGTGTTACTATGAGTTACTATGGAGTCTGGTATATTCTAGAAGCAAAACCTGTTATTTAGCAGCTGTTAAATGTATAAATGTCACAAAGACAATTTGCTGAAATGCATCATGTACAACAAAGCTAAATAAATATAGAACACACATAGGTTTTCAACACTGGTCACATCTGTCTTATTTTATGTGTCTTAAGATTTGTGTGGCTGTGTGTGTGGTGTGTGTTGTGTGTGTGTGTGTGTGTGTGTGTGTGTGTGTGTGTTTGTGTGTGTGTGGTGTGTGTGTGTGTGTGTGTGTGCGTGTGTGTGTGTGTGTTTTCCCATTTCACATGGATCTGAACCAAATTGTATATTTTTAATATGAGTTGAAGCTGACATAACATCCAAGCCACTTGGTTTAATATAACCCATTTACAGAGCCTAGACTGTGTATTAACACCAGATTTCTTTTCAGTGCACACACAGTATGGACAGGTAACGGATCTTGAGGCCTTTGTCGGGTACATCACCCAGGAACAACAGCTGGCGTAGTAAAAACACTACCGCTTTTGTCCAAAGGGGGGCAAGAATGAACACAAACTGAAAGTTCTTTGAAGCACTTTTAATGAGACATGTTCAAATTATTGCAATATTACAATCTCTTGTTTAAATTTAAATAAACTACAATTCTCCAGAGAAAACTCGTTTATTTTTCATCTCTTTCTGTGTGAGACCTAGTCGGTCTTGTGAAAGTGAAACAAATAAAATATTATCTACAGTTTTTATACAGCATCCGACTGACTGTGTTTTTAAGGAGAGGGATTCTGTGTGTGTGTGTGTGTGTGTGTGTGTGTGTGTGTGTGTGTGTGTGTGTGTGTGTGTGTGTGTGTGTGTGTGTGTGTGTGTGTGTGTGTGTGTGTGATAATTATATATTATATATTACATGCACATTACAGAAGATATCCTGAACAAAATAAACGTCTGTTCATTGGATACAAATAACTTCAAAACCACATTACAATGAATCCGATCATATTTTAATTCTCACTGAAGTTAAATCTTGAAACATTTTCGGACCAATAGTGATTTCATTCATAAAATCGAAGGCACTTTTTGTGTGTAAACATCAGTAGAGTGAAAGGAGACTAATCCACATCCAGTGACATTTTCTTTCAAAGGTTTTTTCAATTAAACTTTAATAATACAAATTTTATTGTCATAATAAAGTCATTTTTTTATTATTTCTTTAAAGGTGCTACGAGGAACTTTTAAATATTTCTGAAACAGTCTCATTTTTCCTCTGATGATCATAAATGACATGATACAGCAAACAAGACCATCAGTGCAAAGAATGTATTTTTATTTAGTTTTTCTTAATGCCTTTGTCATGGGTTATACGCTCACCCAGAAACAACAAGTGGCGTAGTAAAAACACTACCAGCTTTTGTCCAAAGGGGGCGCAAGAAACAACACAGACTGAAAGTTCCTCAGAGCACCTTTAACTCTATCATGCATGTTGGTCTCAAATTAACTCAACTACATCTACTCTACACCTCAAACCTAAATACTAAAATCAAATGTATTTATTAAAAGAACATTTTACTCTTACACAAGTTTTTAAATTGCCCCTCATGGTCAAAAGAACAATAACAAAGAATCACATTCTACATTTTGAAAATCATCTCAGATGTTGATTAAGGGAATTATATTAAATAAAATATAACATTTCTCACCCTAATAGCATTTCCTGTAAAATAAAAATCTTCATTTTTAGCCAAAACATCAAGCATTCAAGTAACCAAACGTTTCCAAGGTAATCATGTTCAAATAAAGGTTTGAAGCTAAAATGTGCTCCTCCAAACATTGCTCCACAGCGCCACTAGTGGTCAAAAACTAGATGGAAAACCTTTAATGGCCAATGGTCAGCTTGGCTAAGTGAAGAGTCGTCAGAATTGATTGAAAAAATTTACTTTTTACTGATTTTTGATTGTGTATTAAAGTATTAAGGATGTACCTGTATTATTAAAAAAAAAACTAAAAGTCACAGACCGAAGATTTTGGGAGACCAAGTCCGAAATGTTTTCGCAGATAAGGTGCGGCAAAGAAACTAAACTACTGAAAAACCGGAAGCATATCATACAAATTCAACCTCTTTCAAAATTGCCGCAGTACCACGACAACATATAGAAGGAAAAAAACATTAGATTAGGTTTAAAATATATAATTTAACTACAGGCAGCTCACAGTTGCAGCTGCACGGTGTAATTATGTCTGTCGGTATATCACAGAGGCTGAGCAGTTGAAGGTTCCTCCAAGCAGTTCTCTCCACTGGAATATGATTTGTTTTAAAAAGGATTCATCTATGGAGAATACCAATTACAACTGAAGTAACTGCCAACACCGGGTGTCTTAAAACACCACTCCAACAAACGACACACACTCAGTAAAGGTTTGTCACATCTCATTTGGCCATAAAACATGACCACACTTGACACTTAAATCTCTTTCGGCCCGTTGACCTAAACCCAAGACACTATCTTTACCTCATTTCACCTCATTGGATTTATTAACCCAGATTTCTCTTTTGATAATCACGTAATGTCTACACACACGCACATGAGTATTTTCATAACCGTAGCTTTTTCGTCCACATCCAAACATCGCAACTGGACACTAAAACCAAAGATTTTCAAAACCTCAATCCAAATTGGAGACTTTGGAAAACTCTGTATTTCTGTATTTGTTGAAAATCTTGGTGTGTGACATTGCGGTATTCGCTGCGATTTTGTCTTGCAACGTCAGGTGTGTACCGTTTGTTTACATTAAGTTACTACAGTTACATGAAACTACAACAATGGCTGACATTAGCTCATTAGCGCTTCCCTTGCTATCTCTTCTGGCAATACATTGTTTTATTAAAGGCTTCTGATTGGCCAACATGGCTATAGTATCAGGGTTATGTCGCCACTTGTTGGTTTGGCATCTTAATCGGGTTTTTTTCCTTCTTACGTGGATAGGAATATTCTTGCAAACGAAAGCGTTAAAACCCCATTTACAAAAGTACCTGTGTATATGTGTGGACATTTGCCTCACACTTAAAAAAATCCCAGCTAGTCAGTAAGCTAACAGCAAACAACTAGCCAAGATATAGCATACATTTGGACATTTCAGTGCTTTGGTTCTAGCTCAGATTCACACCAGTGATCTAAAAGGTGCCTTCAGAGTAAACATGAAGCCTCCTTTGTTGGGCAATTATTGCCACTAACGAACAGCCATTGATACACTTTAAACGTTGTTGCTTTGAGTTAGGTAGCAACATTACCGTTAGCAATGTTGCCTAACTTTTTGAATCATAACAAAAGTTCAACAGGAACCTCAGCTCCTGTCCTTCGCACCAAAGAATCGGATCATTCGTGAACATAACAACATTATAATTGCCACATCTCAAATATCAGTCAACGGTTAAATAAGTCAGTCCACAAGTTTTTAAAAACTATAGTGCGTAACTTCTGTCGCCCCCATTAGGAATTCTGAGTAATTACAACAACACTGTTGGTGCATCTACATGAGGTAAAGCCTTCAGGGATCACTCATGGATTTCAGGTTTTTTTCTTAGCAGAAGAATCAACAACTGAACCATTTCTTGGGCGCTTGCAGTTTGTAAACAATGCCATACTGAGAAATACAGAGAGAGTTTTGTGGAGCTGATAGGCTTAATCATCTTTGTTTCAACTCATTTGGCAATGGCTTGAATGTAACCGACATTCTTTAATGTTGAAAAAGTTACGCACTATAGCTTTAAACTGAAGGAAACCACTGCATTTCCATGTCATTCTCAACTTAAAAAACGCAGCGGAATTATTATCAGCGCACCACGTGGATTCTCAACTCCTTTGGAAGTATTAGTGTGATTACACTGTGTTTAAAGGTGCTATGAGGAACTTTTAAATATTTCTGAAACAGTCTAATTTTTCCTCTGATGATCATAAATGACATATAACAGCAAATGAGACCATCAGTGCAGAGAATGCTATTTTTATATAGTCTTTCTTAATGCCTTTGTCATGGGTACGCTCACCCAGGTACAGCAGCTAGCGTAGTGAACACACTACCGCTTTTGTCCAAAGGGGGCGCTAGAATCAACACAAACTGAGCGTTCCTCGGAGCACCTTTAAACACTACAGCAGACCCTGGACTAATCACAGGATCATGACCTATCATGTGGAAAACCCCATTTTTTGGTTCTTTTCAGTCGAGGGTTTTTCTTTAAAATAAGACGATTTATTGCTCGGCTACAGTTTTGCAAACAACAACAAGGCAGTTGACCTCGTTGGTACAAAAACTAGCGCTATGAACAAGTGAGGTAACTGGAAATACAGCTCTGGAAAAAATGAAGAGACCAGTCTGAATTTTTCTTAAATCTTCATCTCTACATAACTTATTGAAAAATGCTCTTAATAACAAAAAGTGTATTGGAATCTGGTAGAAATGCTTTCACTAGTTTATAGTATAAAACCAAAATTTTCATTCTACTCAAACATATGCCTATAAATAGTCAAACGAGAGACACTGAACATTTGGAGTGGGCTCTTAATTTTTTCCAGAGCTGTAAATGACATAATAGGCTTATTAATAATAAATAAGCTGATGAAAAAAACATGACGAAAATGACGCTTATGATATCCACCGTATAGCAGACAATCACAGCGTCTCATTAGTTGGTCACATCAAAGTCGTCCTTGTGCCGACTCCCCCCGTCTCCGAGCGCAAACTAAAGCCCCTATCTCACTGGGCTGCGACTGTTTGCGACAAGTTTGAGACTTCATTCGCAAACGAGTCTCTAAACTGTCTCCAAACGTTCGCGGAGGTCTCAATTTCCTCGCATGAGTCGCAGAGCCGCGCAGTCCTGTCGCATGAATTTTGAACATGTTCAAAAAAAGTGTGCGACAAATCTGTCTCAAAACAGTCTCAGAGTGGTCGCAGGTGTCTCCAACGCGTCGCAAACCCTTCTCAATTTAGTTTCCGCGAGTCAGAAAGTGCGAGCAATGTGAGACAACTTTGCGAGGGGTGGCGACTTATGAAACTAAATTGCGACTGATTTGAGACAAAAATGAGCGGTCTGCGACCTCGCGAGACATAATGCGACTCCTGGCAAGTGTGGGCAAGGAACATTCGCAAACGTGTCGTGAGGAACCAACTCAGTGAGACTGCAAGTGAAAATTGTCGCTAATTTGCATATTTGGTCGCAATTTATGTCTCAACTTGTCGCACACTGTCGCGCCCAGTGAGATAGGGCTTAAGACAGCTCAACTTCAAATAGAGTTCAGTTTTTCAAGTATAAGGGGACAATATACTGTAATGGTTAACCTTAAAGCTATAGTGCGTAACTTCTGTCACACCCCCATGAGGAATTCTGAGTAATTACAACAACACTGTCGGTGCATCTACATGAGGTAAAAGCCTTCAGTGATGGCACATGGATTGTATACCTTCTGCTGTACGTCCAGGTTTTTTCTTAGCAGTATAATCAAAAACTGAAACATTTCTTGGGCTCTTCTTGGGATTTTTTCTGAGCTCCTGCACCAGTGTCGGGGGGGGGACACCAGTTTGTAAAATGCTGAGAAATACAGAGACAGTTTTGTGGAGCTGATAGGCTTAATCAACTTTGTGTCAACTCGTTTGGGCGATGGCTTGAATGTAACCGACATTCATGTTATCGGAAAAAGTTACGCACTATAGCTTTACGCAGATATTTCCCTTCTTCTTCTTGTCAAAGTATCTCCTGCCTCAGTATAGCTGACAGTGGCTCACCTCCTGCTATGATATGAGGTAATCTAAGAACAAAAGTATCTCATCATTATTCATAACTGCTCCAACCCCTTTAGCCCGTTGACTGAGCTGATGGATGTGTAGCTCATGATCAGAGACAGGGGAGGCGGCTTGGATCAACAGTGGGAGCTCCTGGGAATTCAACCCTCCTGACATTTTCATGCTAATATTCTTATATGCTAATGAGTATAAAAATAAAGAAAAATAAAGAAAAGGGAGGGGTGGTAGGATGGCCTAGAGGAAAGGGGGCCGACCAGTAACCATGAGGTTGCTGGTTCGATCCCCGGCACCGGACAGGAGGATGTTAGTTGTGAAACTAGTAGTGGCTGGTATTACGTCTACGGTGCCCACCATCTCTACCATAGTGTCCTTGAGCAAGACACTTAACCCCACTAACTGCAGACGTAGCAAAGCAGCAAAAAAATAAAACTGGTGTTGTTGTGGCACGCAGTATAAGTGGGGATTCTAGTTTGTGATTAAAACATAAAAGAGGATAGCCTACAACTTGACATTGTTAACATTATCTATAAAGTTCAGGGTATGAATGCAAATGTGTTGCTATATTGTTAAAGAAATATATGTTTCTCATGACTTAATTTTTGTTAGTGCTAACATGCAATTTTTTTATATAGTTAATTTTCTTAATGACCTTTGTCATGGGTATAAAAACGCTCCACCCCAGGAACAACAGCTGGTGTAGTAAAAACACTACCGCTTTTGTCCAATGGGGGGCGCTAGAATTATGACAGCAAACGAGAACAGATCAGTGAAAAGAGCGTTATTTTTTATTACCTCATGGCCATGCATCCTGCCGTCTCTCTTTCACTCGCTTCTTAAACAAATGCACGCGCCGCCACCACACGCTAGCAAAGATCTTCAGGATTGCAGGCACTGGTGTCTTATAAAACTCTATAGTTTTTCTTAATGCCTTTGTCATGGGTACGCTCACCCAGGAACAACAGCTGGCGTAGGAAAAACACTACCACTTCTGTCCAAAGGGGGGCGCTAGAATCAACAAACAATAAAAGTTCCTCATAGTCACTTTAACCTCGAAAAAAAGTCAACTGAAAGACAACATGACAAAAGTATGTGTATGTTTATTTCAGCCTAAATTACAAATATAAGCATTATGTACATCATACTGAGTTGAGGATTATTCACATAAATGCTTTTTCTTGGTAGGATGTTGGGGGGGGGGATTTTATATTATATCTAAAGACAAAAAGCGAAAAACGTGACAGTGACAGTTAAGACAGCAAAAGCTTCAGCAAAAAATGGAAGAAATGGGAAAAAAATATCAACAAAAGAAAAAAACCCAGGAGCTCAACCACATGAAGAAAAAAAGTAAAATGGAAATAAATTAAAGACAAAATAGTTCCATCCGATCGTCACTGTCTGTCTGTCTGTCTGTCTGTCTGTCTGTCTGTCTGTCTGTCTGTCTGTGGGTTGTCCTCAAAACACAAGGATTTTAAAAACACCTCCCCTGGTGGCCTGGGGGAGGCAGTGCAGACTAGAGAGTTCATAGTATTTAGTGTTGTATTATTGTCCCGACGAGCGCATTGCTGCTCTCTGCTGTTGCTCCAACATAGACTTGATGGCAGGCGTCATGGCGGCCGGTGACATGGCCGGGGTGAAGGGCGGTCGCAGCGGGTACTGGGCGCTCTTACCGGGAACATAGATGCACTGGAAGTATCTTTGGGCTGTGGGGGGGAAAAATACAAAGGAATGGTAAAATGGTAAATCGTTAGCCTCATAGCATAATTTCCTAAATACATATTTACCCTACTAACTTTTACTCTAACCTCACTACTCTACTACTCTACTTTATCACCTACTCTATATAACCCTTAAAATATGACTTAGGCAATTATGCTATTATAGGCTAACGAAAATTAGATGTAGAGTAGATGTAGAATAGAGTAGAGTAAATATTGATTCAGGCAATTATGCTATGAGGCTAACAAAATGGTAAATGGACTTGACTTATATAGCGCTTTTTTAGCCGATTTCAGCGATCTCAGCCCCCAAAAGCGCTTTACATTTCTTACCACTTTCACCCATTCATACACAAACACTCATTCACCGATGAATGGAATGAAATGAGTGAGAAAAGGGACAGTGAGTGAGTGTACATTAATTTACATTTTTTTAAGGAGGAAAAAAAATGTCAATGTTAGCTTGAAAGTTAGCTTTTAAGCTAGTTTTCATGGCCAGTCCCTTCAACTGTTGTTACAGTAAAAGGCATGTAGATGAGATGGATGGATGGATGGATGGATGGATGGATGGATGGATGGATGGATGGATGGATGGATGGATGGATGGATGGATGGATGGATGGATGGATGGATGGATGGATGGATGGATGGATGGATGGATGGATGGATGGATGGATGGTTGAAAATGGGATGGTTTAGATTAGAATGACATTAACATAGAGAATGACCATCCCTCTTCTACCTTATACTGGTGATAAAGGGGAAAATCTAGCTTTAACCTTTCTAAATAAACTTTTTAATTTATAGATTCTCAAGCAGGTCAAAATGTGTGGGTCTTCTTGCTTCCCAAAAGTAATTCAAATGTTAAAAATTAAAGTAGCAGTTAAAAGTGCAAAACTAAAAAACCTGTAACTTGGCCGCAGAACTTTGTTGCATGTCATCTTTCCATACATATTGCAGAAAGCAAAAAAAAAAAAAAAAAAAAAATATCTTTCAATTTTAATAAAAGTTTTCCCATGTTTTGAATAGTTATTTGTAGAAAACCTTACCTGGTTTCTTCTTGTCTGTGGTAGCGTCTTCAGTCTGGGGCTCTTCTGCAAGAAATGGCATAAAACACTTTGTTATGTTGTTGATATGTGGGAGAGAGAGAGGGAGAGAGAGAGAGAGAGAGATGGAGAGAGAGAGGGAGAGAGAGAGAGAGACATAGAAGACGAAAGACCAGTGTCTACATGCATGCAGGGGGAAAAAAGGAGGATAGAGGCTGGAAAGACAAGAAAAAGTCATTCAAAATCAGGTGGTTTCAGTCACCATTTGCATGCATAAAAAAGATTGGTTGGTAAGAATCAGTGAATATCTCCTCATGATCCGCTACTGTGTGTGTACCGAAAACAAAATGATGTGTTAATAATACACAACCTAGGCTCTGTAAATGACTGTTCAATGCACACAGTTCGCAGATCATGAGGAGAGATATTCACTGATTTTGACATTTTCTCCAGAATCACTGACTCCACCTTTAAAAATGCATTTGTGATGTCCATATTTTCTCTGCTTACCTGCATCCAAAACAAACCCAAACCCAAAATAATTACACAACAAATAAAAATTACACAGCAAAAATAAATCTATAAATTCCCTCAAAAACAGTCGTTGCTGCTGTGTCAAGACGTGAATATTTCAGAAAGTGTAGAATCACTCGGGGGGAAGTGTGTGTGTGTGTGTGTGTGTGTGTGTGTGTGTGTGTGTGTGTGTGTGTGTGTGTGTGTGTGTGTGTGGTGTGTGTGTGTTGTGTGTGTGTGTGTGTTGATTCTCCACTACATGACTCAAGAGGAACAGTCACTAAAGCCCCTTAATTTAATGGGTTATGGTGCGTGGATTAAATCACTCCAACTAAGAATTATTCTCGCTCTATTCATCATAAAGCCGTAATCTCTTGCTAGGACTTTAAAAAGACCAGTAATCTCTATTTCTAATCAGATCATCCCATTTTACGCTTATCACTTATGAGGCTAATATAATGGAATTATTAAAGGAAAAAAGTCTATTCGTTTTGAGTCAGCCAGCGGGAAAGATGGTGTCAAATTAACCGGATATACCTTTAGGCTTTACGGGAAGCTCTTTTTCCTTTCTCTATATGAAGGAAGCATATGGTTATACAGTAAAAACGTTAATTAAGACACGACACTAGGCTACTTTATGCACAATTATTATGCCCGATTCTCATGCATCCTGGGCCCAATATGTTCAAATCTTGTAACACTTTTCAATAAGGGTACATTAATCTACTGTTAGTTAATGCCCAATAACCATTAACCAACTGTTAATAGCTGCTTAATTAATGCTTAATGAGCACTAACTATGCTTAGTTAAAGCCTAACTAAGCATTATTTGGATAAGGATATTAAATGCCTAATAACATTAACATTAACTAATCATTACAGTTTATTAATGTACTCTTATTGTTAAGTGTTCCCCAAAATCTTGAATCTATATCTAGAATGATTTTTTTTAAACACACACAAAAGTAAAACTGGATTAACCTGAATTTGGATTATGAAAAAAGGGGTTTCAAAGTCTGGATATTTCTGATCCAAATTAAACTTTTTGTAAACTGGGCCCATGTGATAGAATAATTATGGAGCGATTAGTTTGATTTAGAGTTTTAGTTTTGACATGTTTATAGGTTAATAAAACCAAATGATTGTTAATAGCCGTTAATGTGTGACTGGGTGTTATTTTGTTTACAACAGATTAATAACGTTGTCGCTCTCATACTCACTGGCTGATGTTGGTTGTTTGTCTTTATCTAAAAAATTCAGATTGTAGGGAAAAAATTGTGATAAATGTCAAATGTAAACAGCACACATTAGATACATTGTCTAATTCTGAATCCATACCTTGAGTCTCTTTGACCGATTTCTTTTCAGTCTTCTCAGTTTTGCCTGTAGAGCAGAGTATAAATAAGTAAAGTTAGGGTGTATTCACACATGCCGTGTTTAGTTCGGTTGAAACGAACTCAGATGCACTTCTGCCTTCGGTGCGCATCTTTCAGGCATGTGTGAATACAGCAATCGCACTCGGGGGCGGACCAAACAAACGCTCCGAGACCCAGCTGAAGAGGTAGTCTCGGTGCGTTTCCAAACGCACTCTGCTGCAGTTCGTTTGTGGTGTGAATTTGTCCGAACTCGATCCGACCCAAATGCAGGACGCACTGTGCCTTTTCTTTATTTTCTTTTTTAATAAATTGCAGTCAGCTTCACATTATGGGAAAGTGTTGTTGTGGTTTGACCGGGAGCCCAGAACAATATATTACATTTGATCGAGAGGCCGCGTAAAATGCTGAATGTGTTCAGTGATCAGATGAAGGAGAGGGGAGCGTCTCCCGCACAGTGCCAACAGGTTCACGCTGCGCAAGAAGTGTGTGTTTTTATTTTGCTTCCCATGTACGGGACCGTCAATACTATCCCTGTGTCAGTTTGGAGCTGAACTGCGCCGACCCAGCTGATACACAGCTTAATCAGCTGAGTGTCAGCTTGTGCCTATTCTTCTCACGAGTCGCGCGTCCAGCACCAAAAATACAGTAAAAATTATGTTTCATGTCGTAGGCTACAAGCCACATAACGTGGCATTGACATAGGGCTACATATTATAACCATATGAAACAACAATAATTTGATGTTTTTCCTCTTTATTTATAGGTTAGATGTAGGCATTTTTATTATTTTTAACCCCATATTATATCAATGGTATATTTCGCAGTTTTAACTTTGTGCTTCCTGTTTCTCTCCACCCCAGAATGTCTGTCCAATGAATGAATGACCTCAGATCACGTGTGGTTTTGCTTCGTAATGCTGGTTCACTTGCAAAAGGGGCAATATGAAAGTGGACCACACCAAACAAAAAAAATCAAAACTCTAATTGGTCTGGACCAAAGCAAGTGAACTAGCGGACTTTCCCAGTGTGAATACACCCTTAGTCAACTGTACACAGGGCACATTGAAATTCGTCTTTTTTCTCATATCCCCTCTCATGTGTTCCACTTCTGAGGGGGTCAGAGCGCAGGGTCAGCCATAGTACAGAGCCCCTGGAGCAGTTTGGGGTTAAGTGTCTTGCTCAAGGACACAATGGTAAAGATTGTGGGCACCGTAGATGTACGTAATAGCAGCCACCACTAGTTTTACTACTAACACCCTCCTGTCCGGTGCCGGGGATCAAACCAGAGACCAGAGACCTCATGGTTACTGGGAGGAGGAACCAGAGACCTCATGGTTACTGGGAGGAGGAACCAGAGACCTCATGGTTACTGGGAGGAGGAACCAGAGACCTCATGGTTACTGGAAGGAGGAACCAGAGACCTCATGGTTACTGGGAGGAGGAACCAGAGACCTCATGGTTACTGGGAGGAGGAACCAGAGACCTCATGGTTACTGGGAGGAGGAACCAGAGACCTCATGGTTACCGGGAGGAGGAACCAGAGACCTCATGGTTACCGGGAGGAGGAACCAGAGACCTCATGGTTACTGGGAGGAGGAACCAGAGACCTCATGGTTACTGGGAGGAGGAATCAGAGACCTCATGGTTACTGGGAGGAACCAGAGACCTCATGGTTACTGGGAGGAGGAACCAGAGACCTCATGGTTACTGGGAGGAACCAGAGACCTCATGGTTACAGGGAGGAACCAGAGACCTCATGGTTACTGGGAGGAGGAACCAGAGACCTCATGGTTACTGGGAGGAGGAACTAGAGACCTCATGGTTACTGGGAAGAACCAGAGACCTCATGGTTACAGGGAGGAGGAACCAGAGACCTCATGGTTACTGGGAGGAGGAACTAGAGACCTCATGGTTACTGGGAAGAACCAGAGACCTTATGGTTACTGGGAGGGGGAACCAGAGACCTCAGGGTAACTGGGAGGAACCAGAGACCTTATGGTTACTGGGAGGAGGAACCAGAGACCTCATGGTTACTGGGAGGAACCAGAGACCTTATGGTTACTGGGAGGAGGAACCAGAGACCTCATGGTTACTGGGAGGAACCAGAGACCTTATGGTTACTGGGAGGAGGGAAACCAGAGACCTCATGGTTACTGGGAGGAACCAGAGACCTCATGGTTACAGGGAGGAACCAGAGACCTCATGGTTACTGGGAGGAGGAACCAGAGACCTCATGGTTACTGGGAGGAGGAACTAGAGACCTCATGGTTACAGGGAGGAACCAGAGACCTCATGGTTACTGGGAGGAGGAACCAGAGACCTCATGGTTACTGGGAGGAGGAACTAGAGACCTCATGGTTACTGGGAAGAACCAGAGACCTCATGGTTACTGGGAGGAGGAACCAGAGACCTCATGGTTACTGGGAGGAGGAACTAGAGACCTCATGGTTACTGGGAAGAACCAGAGACCTTATGGTTACTGGGAGGGGGAACCAGAGACCTCAGGGTAACTGGGAGGAACCAGAGACCTTATGGTTACTGGGAGGAGGAACCAGAGACCTCATGGTTACTGGGAGGAACCAGAGACCTTATGGTTACTGGGAGGAGGAACCAGAGACCTCATGGTTACTGGGAGGAACCAGAGACCTTATGGTTACTGGGAGGAGGAACCAGAGACCTCATGGTTACTGGGAGGAACCAGAGACCTTATGGTTACTGGGAGGAGGAACCAGAGACCTTATGGTTACTGGGAGGAGGAACCAGAGACCTCATGGTTACTGGGAGGAACCAGAGACCTTATGGTTACTGGGAGGAGGAACCAGAGACCTCATGGTTACTGGGAGGAACTAGAGACCTTATGGTTACTGGGAGGAGGAACCAGAGACCTTATGGTTACTGGGAGGAGGAACCAGAGACCTCATGGTTACTGGGAGGAGGAACCAGAGACCTCATGGTTACTGGGAGGAGGAACCAGAGACCTCATGGTTACTGGGAGGAACCAGAGACCTTATGGTTACTGGGAGGAGGAACCAGAGACCTCATGGTTACTGGGAGGAACCAGAGACCTTATGGTTACTGGGAGGAGGAACCAGAGACCTTATGGTTACTGGGAGGAGGAACCAGAGACCTCATGGTTACTGGGAGGAACCAGAGACCTTATGGTTACTGGGAGGAGGAACCAGAGACCTCATGGTTACTGGGAGGAACCAGAGACCTTATGGTTACTGGGAGGAGGAACCAGAGACCTCATGGTTACTGGGAGGAGGAACCAGAGACCTCATGGTTACTGGGAGAAGGAACCAGAGACCTCATGGTTACTGGGAGGAGGAACCAGAGACCTCATGGTTACTGGGAGGAGGAACCAGAGACCTCATGGTTACTCCCCGGCCCCCTTTCCTCTAGTCTAGCCCCTCTAGAGACAGCCCCATTAAAGCTCGCCATATAACTCTCCATAATTAGTGCAGTACTTTTAATATCCTTGTGATATTAATCCTCCCCCTCCCTCAGTGTAATACAGCTTGACGTGCCCCTAATTACGGTTTAAATCATGCATAAAAGAGCCCACTAAATCTGCCTAATCTGGTTTGATTTGTACTGGAAGATGGCAATGGCTAGTCCTCTCTTTATGTAGCATTGCTAAAAAGGAAGCCTCAAGAGAATTAAGAATGTCTTCACCAACGACCACTGCTGTAATAGCTGTGTATGAATACTAAAAATAAAACACTTACTTTTCTTCTCCGCCAATAATTTTGATCTTGTCTTGGCTGTGGGAGAAAGGGACATAGAAAGGTTTTGAGTACAATAGTCCTAGGCTGTGCTCGAAAGCCCTACTAACGTCCTACTCATACTAATTTTGACGTCAATTTGAGTATGTTGTGGTTGTGTATGCAAGTTTGTGTAAGCGAGAAATGCCCGGATGAGTACTAACTTCCGGGAAGATTTTGTGTATAGATCGATAGGATACTTTTCCTACTCAACCGCCCCACAATGCATTGCTTCTTTACAAACATGGATTTTTTTTTTTATTATTATTATTTATTGCTTCTGTATACTTCAGTGTAAATGGTCCGAAGAACCCCGCACACACAATGGTTAAGTAGACAGTATGTAGTATATACATGTTGAGTATGTAGGAGGGAGGACATTAGTAGGGCTTTTCAAACACAGTCCTACTCTGATCCACATGCCAGTAACTTATTGTAACTGATAAAAAAAGAGAGATAGTAAATTGAAAGCAGCACATTTCCCAGTGTTACCTTGTTCAGAAGCCTGTGCGGTCACATTGGACTCCAGTCTCATTGATCTCAGTGAGATGGGCTGAGGACGCAGCGCTGCATCTGGAACTGTTTACAACAAATAAACATTTTATAAAACACATCATCTTACTTATGCAAATGTTATGTAGAATCTGCGTAAACAGAAATGATTACGAAAGTGAGAATTGTTCAAAATTCAAGGAAATATGAAGTGTAATTTTGAGTTAAAGAAGCTACGAGGAACTTTCCGTTTTTATTGATTCTAGCAACCCCCTTTAGATTTTTGTTTTAGTGTTTTTTACGACACCATCGCCTGCTATCCTTAAGATCTTTGGTAGCGTGTGTCTGCAGTGCGTGCATTTATTAAAGACGCAATTAATTAATTAATTAGGGACGGCAGAATGAATGGCCATGAGGTAATGTATTAATTTGTGTCTATGTCAGATTATTAATGGTAATATGGTGAAGCAAAGTAAACTGTGATTTAGTAGCGTTCATAAACACAGGCTGGTCCAGTCTGCCTGCTGTAAATCGTTTGACGGCCCTTAATCGTTTTGTGGGGATGCAGACCCGAGCAAATGCATTAATAATAACAATATAAAAATAGCATTCTTTTCACTCATGGTCTCGTTTGCTGTTACATGTCATTTATGATCGTCAGAGGAAAAATTAGACTGTTTTATGAATATTTAAAAGTTCCTTGTAGCACATTTTAGCTCATACAGTTTTATGTTCTGAGTGTTTACCTTTCTTGGCCGTAGATGTCTTGGCTTTGCTCTTGACAGGCGATTCTTCTGAGCAGCGAAAAAAATAATTAGCTTCCAAACAAGGTGTCATATCTGTGTGTGTGTGTGTGTGTGTGTGTGTGTGTGTGTGTGTGTGTGTGTGTGTGTGTGTGTGTGTGTGTGTGTCTGTGTGTGTGTGTGTGTGTGTGTGTGTGTGTGTGTGTGTGTGTGTGTGTGTGTGTGTGTGTGTGTGTGTGTGTGTGTGTGTGTTAGTGTGTGTGTGTGTGTGTGTCTGTCTGTCTGTCTGTCTCTGTCTGTCTATCTAACTGTCTCTGTGTGTGTGTGTGTGTGTGTGTGTCTGTGTCTGTGTCTGTGTGTGTGTGTGTGTGTGTGTGTGTGTGTGTGTGTGTGTGGTCTGTCTGTCTGTCTGTCTGTCTGTGTATGTGTGTGTGTGTGTGCGTGCGTGCGTGCGTGCGTGTGTGCGTGTGTGTGTGTGTGTGTGTGTGTGTGTAGCTACCTGTCTTTTCAGAGGCTGATTTCTTCTTCTTGTCAGCTGCAGGCTCTGTCATAACAAGGAAAGAGTCTCGATTAATGGCCTGAATAATCAGTTTTCTTAGTAAAATATAAGCCGATCCTGGACATAAATGATGGAGCTGTTTCATGTTAGTTATATATGCTCAATTTTAAGTCTAAATTCGGCAAAAATTCTACTTTGGGTTTTTACTAGAGACTGTTTTCATGGTGTAGTGTCCAAAAGAAAACCTTTAGAATTCTCACAGTGCCATTGCTGAATCTCCTATGATGTCATAAGGGGAGATAAATCAGGCTGGGGTTTTTGAACACATGTCTTCAGAGAGGTGAGATTAAATAAGTTTTCTTCTTCTCACCCCTTTTCGAACAGGTAAAGCAAGTGTTTAGACAGTTTATTTTCATTTGTGGTTGTCATTGTAAATATTACTTTTGGTGTAACTGTGTCCACTTGCTTCATCATTTCATTGTTTACTATTTGCTTATTTTTTTCTTTTTCTTTACTTGTTCGAAAATAAAAATAAAAGTTTAAATTCAATTAATTCAAAAGAATGGTGGAGGTGGAGTAAAAGAGAGAGGGTTTGTTTTTTCTCATACTTCTCTAGTCTCTAGTAACACCAGGGCCCCATATTAATGTTGAATTTTTTTTTTTAAAGTTGATTTTGCATATTAAGTAAGTGACCTTTAAGCAATTCTCCAGCAGCCTCTGGACTAGCGATGTCTTACCTTTCTTAACAACTGCAGCGGTTTTCACTTTCTCCTTTACAGCTGGCTCTGTGGAAAGAAATGTTGAAGTTGAACACCAATTTTTTTTTTTTTTAAGATATTCTTTGGCATTTTTATGCTTTATTGATAGTGTAGAGACAGAGGTGAAATGGGCAGAGAGGGAGTGACATGCAGAGAACGACCGCGGGCGGAATCGAACCGGTCTGCTGCTGGGCCCGGCCGGAGGGGACGCCTTACCAACTGAGCTAAAGGCGCCCTGATCACCAATTTTTTATATATATATTTATATAGTATTGTTGTTGTCGTCTCAGACTCTCAGGTCAAAAAAGTCAAAAAAAAAATAAAGTGTAATGTTATTAGAGGAAGAATCTAGAGCAAAGCAATGGGATCTCATCTTACACTAAGATAGAAAATATGAATTATTCATTTGAATTCACCAGACGCCACATTATTTTTCAGTCTCCTCATTCCCCAATATATGGGGCGACTGTGGCTCAGGTGGTAGAGCGGGTCGGCCAATGATCAAAGGTTGGAGGTTCGATCCCGCCCTGCCACTGTGTCATAGTTGTTGTGTCCTTGGTAAGACACTTCACCCACCTTGCTCGTGTGAATGTCGATAGTTAACCTGCTATCGGTGTATGAATGTGTGTGTGAACAGGTCTCCCTTGCAAAGAGTCTTCGGTCTCATGGGATTTACCTGTATAAATAAAGGTTAAAAAAAATATATATATAACTTCCTGAGGAGATTGTTAGATTTGAAGGAAAACGTCTTACCTTTCTTAGCCACTGCAGGAGTTTTGGTTTTCTCTTTCTTTACTGTCGCTCTGTAACAAAACACAATTAGTTTAATAAATCCTTTGAATTTTGAAGGTGTAGTCAGTGATTCTGGAGAACGCTGGTTGTCAAAATCACTTTTAGTCAAAATCAGTGAATATCTCCTCATGATACGCTATACCTGTCCATTTTGTGTGTGCTCTGAAAAAAAATCCAGTGTTAATACAAAGCCTAGGCTCTGTAAACGGGCATGTTGCTAGCTACGGTGGGCCCCCTTTGTTAACATATCCTTTGGTAACATACCAGTTTACAGAGCTAGGCTGTGTGTTAATACAATTTTTTTTTTGTCAGCAAACACACAAGTACGGACAGGTGGCGGATCGTGAGGAGATATTCACTGATTTTAACCACAATTGTTCTCCAGAATCGCTGACTCCACCTTTAAATTAAAATGAATATTCCACAAGAAAAATATTTGATATTCACCTTCCTTTACAGCCTTGGTTTTGGCTTTTGAAACAGCGACATCTAGAAATAGCAACATATTTTTGAATTATGTATTTCATTTCTTACTGAAGTATGTAATTCTGAAGGTTATTACAGAAGGATTTGTTCATATTTCATTTAACTTTTATTATCTAGAGAGACCAATTGAGGGTGACCTCAATTATATGTTATATTGTCTGATTTATGATACATTTGGGTTTTTTTAAATGCCGAAAATGCATTTTAAAGACCTGTACATAGTAATTTTGGATTTATAAAATGTATAAAACTGTATTCAAAATCTGTTCTGTAAAAACTTTGGACACTAAGATGTTGAGAAAAATTATATAAAATTCAACCTTGGCTTCATCCAATATCGTATATCAATATTAAAAGATGCAAATGTACACATAATTAGTTATATAGTTAATAATGAGTTATATATTGCCAAATAGCTTATTTATTCAAACTTATCTGAAAAAAGTTTGTTTTATTGTAAGTAATCAACCGGTAAAGTTTTATGATAATAGCTACAAGTAAAACATCTTACCCTATTCAGCTGCAGTATATAACCTTAAAATGAATATTGAAAATTATGTTTATTCACCTTCCTTTGCAGGGACAGCCTTTGTTTTGGTTTTCAAAACAACAGGGACATCTAGAAAATGGCAAAATCATGTTTGAATTATGTTATTCATATCTTACTGAAGCGTGTAATTCTGTCTGTGTATTTACGGCAAATTGCTCAAATTGCTGTTTGTTACAATTCTAACAAAACTCAAGGGTCGGCATTTGAAAAACATCAAATTACTTGACTGAGTTGTAAAAACATGAATTACCTTTCTTTGTCTTGGCTGGCTCTGAGGGGATAATCACAGTGAAATGGTTCATGTTAATTTTCCATAATGAATGCTTTCAAACAGCACATTTTGTCATTGTGCACCACTGTTAAACGATGCAGCTGTGCTTTGTAACAGTTTATAAAACGAGTAGCTTAAATCAAGCGATCTGATTGGTTCCTGACTGTTGTATAATGGGCGTATACATAACTGCTATATGTTTTAGTGACAAATTAAGAATTGAGCGGATATACTATGTACCTGTTTCTGAATCAACAGCCGTTTTGTTTTCTTCTTTGTAGCTGGAAAAATATCAGACATGAATTATTGTTCACTGCAGCTAAGTTAGAGAAAAAATTACTATTAAAAGCTATAGTGCGTAACTTTTTCTTATATATGAATGTCAGTTACATTCAGCCATCACAAAATGAGTTGACAAAAAGTTGATTAAGGCCTATCAGCTCCACAAAACTCTCTCTGTATTTCTCAGTATGGCAGCGTTTACACTCCTCCCCTCCCCCCCCTTGACACTGACGCAGGAGCTCAGAAAAATCCCAAGAAGGCCCAAGAAATGTTTCAGTTGTATTCTACTGCTAAGAAAAAAACCTGGACGTAAAGCAGAATCCATGTGCCATTACTGAAGGCTTGAATCATGAAGACAGCTGTTGTTGTAATTATTCACAATTCCTCACGGGGCGACAGAAGTTACGCACTATAGCTTAAATAAATAGTTCATACCTTTCTTTACAGCAGCAGCAGCAGCCTTCACTTCTTCCTGAACAGTCTCCGGTTCTTTAAGAGTGAAGGTAAAAGCAAAGATTTAATTTTATGTTCGTATTTTGTGTGTGGCATCCTTGTAGAATTCCATATTTAGTGTTTTTACGTGTTTGTATATATAGTGTGTGTGTGTGGGTTGACGACTAAGTATGAATATGGCACATAGCATTTTAATGCAGGCACCTTATATCTTGTCACTTTATTTTTAAGCACTTTATGACTCCTCAGGTTTCTGTTTACATACTGTTGTGTTTGTGTCCATTGTTCTTGTGTGTTTTTAGCCACTACCTCCTTTTGCTGTAAACAATTTGCCCTCTTGGGACATTTAATAAAAAACCTTGAACCTTGAATATATACATGTAAAAAGCACATATCTAAGTGAAAGTGGTGGAATTCATACATAAATTTACTACTTACAGTGAACATTTGTCAGTCAGTACACACAGTACGGACAGGTGGCGGATCTTGAGGAGATATTCACTCATTTGACAAGAAGTGATTTTAAGCATTCTCCAGAATCACTGAATCCACCTTTAATCATGTCTTTTCTACTATCTCCTCACCCGGATTGGAAGCACGGGGTTGTTGGAGCTTGAGGGGCGGAGTCTGGATCTCGGGCTGAACAGCAGGCTCTGTTTCTGGGGTCGGTTCTACTGGTGGGCAGGGTGGGCTGGTTCTTGTGGAGGTGGAGGGGGCATCATAGGCTGCATCGGTGGTGGAGGATACGGGTGGTACTGGGAGTAGTACGGCTGCTGGTGGTGGTAGGGAGGAGGAGGCTGCATTGGAGGGGCTGCGGGGTGGACTGTTAGGACAGGCGCAGAGGGGGCTGTGTGTTATATTCGAAAACATGGCAAAATGTAAGTTTATGCTTTTAAATTACATTTTCCTGATAATACAGTATATCAAAGGTGGAAGCAGCGATTCTGGAGAATGCTAGCTGTCAAAACCAGTGAATATCTCCCTAAGATGCGCTACCTGTCTGTACTGTGCGCGCACAGCCTAGGCTCTGTAAACGGGTTTGTTGCTAGCTTTGTTGGGCCCCCTTTGTTACAGTAACATACCAGTTTATAGAGCCTAGGATGTGTATTAACATCAGTTTTCAGTGCACACAAAGTACAGACAGGTAGCAGACCTTGAGCAGATATTCACTGATTTTTGACAAATAGTGTTTTGACAAAAAGCGTTCTCAAGAATCACTGACTCCACCTTTAATTGAAGTTAAAATGAGAAAAAGTGACACTTTTCTTTTGAACCTTGAGGTATGATTGATCTTCAATGATTTTTGGACAAATAGTGTTTTGGATCAAAAAGTTTCAAGTATCATGATTACACTTTATTTCAAGTTGAAGACAGTGTGAATACCTGACATGGTGGGAGGAGGGTACGGGGTGTCCGTGACGATGTGATGAACTGAAAGATAGACAGTTTCATTTGACATTTTAGTAAGTCGACATTTTGAGTTCAAACTAAAGAGATCGGCATGTTAGACACAAAATAATTATGACATTTTTTACAGGGATTTTATTTATTTTTTAAAACATTAATTTATACAGCTAGGTAATCCCATTGAATACTCTTTTTCAAGGGAGACCTGTTCACACTTCCCACGTTACTACACACACACACTCATTCATACACCGATAGCAGCAGCAGCCACCACGCAGGGCGAAAGATTAATTGCGTTTGCGGGGATGTACTAACACTAATATAATCAAAATCTGCATCTCATAACAAATTTTTAACTCCAAATGTTCTGAATTTTATGATATTAACGATTTATTTTTACGTTTGTGGGAGATTATTACATCAAAAAGTGCAGATTTTTATTACGTTTGCGGTTTTATTATGTTTGTGGGGAAGTTATGACATTCGTGGGTCATAAATGAAAGATTTATTTCCCGGGATACTGTGAGACTTACCGTACCATCCAGGAGGGGATGGGCAGTAGACAGGTGCAGGTCTGCAGGGTCCAACTGAAACAGGGTTAGGGGTTTAATATAGATTTGATTGCTGTTAGCTATTTCAACATCAACAAACAGAATTGATGTGTTTCACTAAAAAAAAAACAAAAAAAAAAAATTATCTGGTTTCAGTTAGCCTGAAAAGGCAGAAGAGAGTATTATTTTTAACCCAACCTTTTCTTGAATACAAAAAAAATTAGAAAAATACAACTTTTTTGTAAATATATATGGGAAAAAAAATTAATTGCTATTCACTAAAATATCAATTATATTCGCTTCTTTATCTCTGTAAATTCAATACATTACAGTATTAAATAAGTAGGGCCTTTAATGACAATGTGGATTTTGTGTGATTGATTTACCATGAAATATCTCTCCAGGTTAGGTCAAGGAAAATATTTTGTACAGTGGTGTAAAGTACATTATTCAAGTTTTTAAGAGCATTGTTTTACATATCAATACACACTTTACTTCATGCTAATTTATACTTATACACCTTTACCAGCTGCAACAGTCAATAGATTTAATGCAACAATAATTATAATTTGATTATAAAATGTATACAAATTTGGATCTTTGATGTTTGATATTTGAATGCAGGACCTGTTACTGTTTTAACTTGAGTACAAAATGACTGAGTCTTCCAACATTGATTTTTAATATATTTAATTTTTTTATACAGTTAATTAGAAAAAAATAACTTTTAAAAATCATATAAAATTAAGAATTATTATACCGTCTTTTTCAGCTTCTTCTGTGACCTCTTCTGGTTTCTTGGGCTCTGTCTCTGCTAAAGAAAAATTTTAAAAATTATAATTTTTTCATTTCATTGTCCAAACTGAGGGCCTAAGGTCAGAAAGTCATCCTATGGTGTACAGATTGTAAAAAAATAAC